>JANPXK010000649.1:0-36530 GCA_024704745.1 Rosa lucieae
TTTGAATTTGAACTTTAAATATGTTAAAATCTGGAAATATATGGAAAATAGGTATTTGGGCCCGAAAACCTGGAAGCCCGGCCCGAAATGAAACGGGCCGGTCCCTGATGGTTGCAAAACGGGCTTTGGGCCCGAACCTTAAAAAACGAGCCGGTCCCGGACCCAGTAAAGTTTTAGTTCAGCCGGCCCGTGCCCAGCCCTATATAAAAGATTCAAGTCAATCAAAGATGAAATTTCAGATTAACGAATAGGATTTTCATTTCTTTTTGGGATTGATCATGAAATTGCAACCCAATTGGTGAGTTTCTCTGTCAAGAAGGACCCAACCCGGATTCTTGATTGTTCTTGTCAGCCTTGGAATGAGATTCGACGCCACCGCCTGCAGCACTGGATTTCCGGAATCAAAATCTTGATGCTTCTCGGCTTCATATAAGATTTACAGAAGGCCGGGGGGGGGGGAAGTAGATAGAAAGAGTGTGTGTAATGGACTAGAATCGAATTCAGAGAAGATAGAGAGAGGATTCGAAGCTGAAAATCTATTAGAGAAAGCAAAGAGGATGAACCTGGCTACACATTTCTGCTTGCTGGACTAGAATCAATTTCAAAGAAGAGAGAGAGAGAGAGAGAGATGCTTAGGGGAACAAAAATTAAGGCATGAAAGGATGAAAATACCCCTAAAAATTTACCAGTTGGCAGACGCCGTAAGGGACCTAACGGCTCTAGCTAATAATCTTCAGTCAGGCTGAGAACCTCAGATACCGTATTAAAAAAGTTCAGGTACTAAAAGTTATAAGGAGGAAAAGCTCGGATACTGTACGGACCTTTTCGCTTCTTTATTTTATGAATCAAAGCTTAATTACACAATGCAAGTTTGCCTAATCTCCAATCTGACCGTTGAGATGCAACGGTCATCTGAAGGGAGATGCCAAATGGTTTGGAACGGGTCAGTGCCACTGCGGGTTTGGACCAAAGATTTTTCTAAAGTGACCCATCCGAGGTCTGTTTTGTTTATTTTTTATTTTTTATTTTGTTTAGAAAATAAAACCCTTAGTTCTTCCAAAGATTAACCCAAAACAATTTATGTTTGCGAAAACCCGAGTGCTCTGATACCATTTGTTAGACTGAATTAATGACCAATTAATCCAAGATCAATTCACAAATACATAAACACACTTAATGTTAATCAACACAACATGAACTAAGCAACATGGCATTTTAGACATACCTTCTTCATTGTTAGGAGTCATTGCAGCAGATGAGTTGACAGCAGCTAGTATTGATCTTCTCCTCAGCTCCTCATACAAGCTCCTTCTATGGGGACTTAAGGCTTTTGTTATAGAGAGAGCAGGGACCAACACACCCTATTTATATTGGCTATGAATCTAAGAATCCTCCCATAAAGATGTTTCTTAGAAACCAAGTCACCAACAATAAGGAAACCTAATGCAACACTAAATCGGATTACAATGTAAACCAACTAATGGATTCCTAACCTATGAGTTGATATAATTTCTCAATAGGTTTCTAGGTTTTGTACTCAACATACCACTACTAGAGAACACCCATTTGGAGACAAATTTTTTCGGGACAAACCAATTTTTCGTCCCTCAAACACATGATTAGAGACGAAAAAAATTATTTCGTCCCTAAAAGTTTTTACGCTATTTAGAGACAAATAAGTTTCAGTTAGAGACAAAAAATACATGTCCGAAAATCTAATTGGGGATGGAATTTAATTTAGTCTCCTATACGTTTTAGATTTTGCAAATAATTGGTAAAATTTAAGTAGTTAGTTAAGCAAAATTTCAAATTTTGGACGAAAAAAATTAGGGGTGAAAAATTTGGTCCCTAATTTTGTTGGCCGTATTTTTCTTTTTCTTTTTTTAATTTTCATTTATGCATGTTTGACAAAAATAAATAGTGTTTAACGATTGATTGAGATTGAAATGATGTAGTTTCGATCTCACATATAAATAGGCTCTCCATTTATTTTTCTTCTCTCCAAGTCTCAGTTCTTCGAACTTTCGACGATCACTGCTCTGCGACTTCCCCATACAAACCTTTGCACACCAACACATCGTAGCAATAGTGCCTCTGTCATGCAATCTCTCTCATCTATCTTGCCTCTCTTAGTTTCTCTTCTTCTCATTTAGTACCCTAAATGTCGAATTAGGGTTTTCAATGTTGCATAATTTCAAATTTTTTTTTTTCCAGTTTTGGTGCTGCTAATTTTTGTTTGTTGATGTCGTAGTAAGGTTAGAGGCGCGATTAGAAGACTATTGTATTGCTGACTGCTACTAAGAACCTAATGGTGTGTTTGGATGAGAAAATTATAAAATCCATAGGAATTTATAAATGATGGAATCTTTAACTCCATCAATCTAAAATTCCATTAATTACAATTTCTATTGTTTGGTTGCATCTATTTGGGATTTGAAATGCATAATAAATTAAGAAATAAAATAAAAATAAAAAGTCTTGTTTTGGAAATAAAAATTGAATACTGCAAAGGAATTCGTAAATGACACATATTTTGATGGAAATTGAAGTGATGGAAATTAAGAGTTATGTCAAAATCCTTCCATGTCTAGGCATCTCTTTAGCCAATTCCTACAAAATCGTAGAAACTGAGACCTCTGAAGTTGGCTATGGAGGTGTATTAAAACAAGGGAAAATGGTCCGTACGGTACCTCGCCTTTGGCTCCTTATAACTTTTGGTACCTGACAAAAAAAAAATATCAATACGGTATCTGAAGTTCTCTGCCCGACCGAAGATTGGTACATATGGCCGTTACCTCCGTTACGGAACTTGCCAGCTGGCAAATTTACAAGGGTACTTTCGTCCATTCACATATCAATTAATTTTTTTTTTGGAAAATGGTCAGTACGGTACCCCGCCTTTGGCTCCTTATAACTTTTGGTACCTGACAAAAAAAAAATATCAATACGGTACCTGAAGTTCTCTGCCGGACCGAAGATTGGTACATATGACCATTACCTCCGTTACGGAACCTACCAGCTGGCAATTTTCAACTTAAAATGACCAATTTACCCTTTATTATTATTTTTTTCTTAGTTCTTCATATAATAAAAAAAATCAAAAGAAATTTTTTGCTTAAGTTCATGTGGGTTTTGTTTAATTTCATCTGGCTTGTGTGATCTTCATCACAGGTTGTCAAATTGGCTGATGCATTTCCTGAGGCACTTTCAGCGAGAAACTCTCAATGAGAAGGATATTGGATTGATTTAATGGGTCTGAGACATATAGAACTGCATATTTTGCCCCAGACTGATCCACAAAACTAACCATCTCAGAGAAAATTGTACTCTCTGAATGTGGGTGTTCTAGTTCCTTTTTAGAATCAAATCCTTTGTGGCAGAACACCACCAAATCTGCTTCCCCATTACGTCTCTTCTCCATCCTCAAAAGAAAATAATCATGGACCGAATGCAGGTCTAAAAGCTTTTGAACATCATCGCCCCACATAGAGCATGACTCTGAGAAACAAATATTACTGAATCCAAAATTCTGCCCACAAATCTCTGACATCCCTGACACTAAAGAACTTTCCATAGCATCATTCTCTGATACAGAAATACAGGGGAATGCCATGGAGGCGATAGATCGGCCAAGCGTGAGTGGCTGCTTGAGGTTGAGCCGGTTCTTCTTCTTCTTCTTCTTCTTCTTCTAGGCTCTGGGTCTCTCTCCATTGACTAAAGCTAGCTCTATGGGTGTAGCCCCAAAATCAAATACTCCCACATCTAGTCCATCAAATCCATATCCTTAAGAAACATGGACCTCACCGAGCTCACACCCACCGTGGCCATGCTCGCCGGCAACGCGAGATCGACGCGCATGAGCCTCTCAACACAGCCGTTTCTCAGCACAGAGAAAGGGAAATCATACTTGTCACGCGGGGCTCGATCTTCCTCGCTCCAAAGATGGTACTCTTTATCGATGAAGAAATCGAGGTCAGGCTCACGCACCTGGAAGCGCGTGACGGCAGAGCACACCCAAGAGTCGACGTGGGAGGTGTAGTACTGGTAGAAGATGAAAGAGAGGTGGAAGGTTTTGATTGGAAAATTGGGTCGGAGAATGAGAGCGCGGTTGACAAACTCGACGAAGCCGTGGCTCGTGATGGGGAGGGGTTCAGCGTCGTTGACCGGGAAGAGGTGGTAGGAGAACTCGAGGAAGCGGAGACGGGACCAGAGGGATTGCCATTGGTGGGAGACGAGGGAGTTGTGGTTGGCCTCTAAGGTCGGAATCAAGGAGAGGATTTGGATCAGAATTTCGTCGGGAAGATCGTTTAGGGTTCGATTGGGTTTGGATTTGGGGCTTGAATTTCAGTACTGAGAGAGAGAGAGAGAGAGAGAGAGAGAGAGAGAGGAAAAATGCTTAGAGAAAAAAAAATTAATTGATATGTGAATGGACGAAAGTACCCTTGTAAATTTGCCAGCTGGCAAATTCCGTAATGGAGGTAACAGCCATATGTACCAATCTTCGGTCGGGCAGAGAACTTCAGGTACCGTATTGATTTTTTTTTTTGTCAGGTACCAAAAGTTATAAGGAGCCAAAGGCGGGGTACCGTACGGACCATTTTCCCTAAAATAAAGGGTAAATTGGTCATTTTAAGTTGAAAATTACCAGCTGGCAGGTTTCGTAGCGGAGGTAACGGCCATATGTACCAATCTTCGGTCGGGCAGAGAACTTCAGGTACCGTATTGATATTTTTTTTTTGTCAGGTACCAAAAGTAATAAGGAGCCAAAGGTGGGGTACCGTACGGACCATTTTCCCTTAAAACAACAAATTTCTCCTACTCATCCTGAGAAAATTGTTCGATACTACTCTGGAGTCTGGAGCCAATCACAAAGCAAAAACAATACTATCAAAAAAGAAATTTTATCTGTTGTTTTATGTATTAGTAAATTGCAAGATGATTTATTAAATCATAGATTTTTAGTCTGAGTCGATTGCAAAAGTGCCAAAGATGTTTTAGAAAAAGATGTTCAAAATATTGCAAGTAACAAATCATTGCCGGATGGCAAGCAATTTTAAGTATTTTTGATTTCGAAATTGCATTCATTAAGGGCAGTGACAACCATATTCCAAATTTTCTAACCAGAGAATTTCTACAGGGTTCCAAACATGAAGACCCAATCATCCACAGGGAGAAATCCCTCAAATCCAGTAACAAAAGACCCCTTTGATATTTGCCCAAGTGCTCCCAGAAATACAATCAAATCAGAGTCATCAACACCAGTCAAATAAGAGTCATCTTCTAGTCTAGTCCCATATGCTGGACACCCACCATTACCACTACCACCCAATAATAGATTTAATACCATAGGTAGCACCCTTGGTACTAATCGTCCCAACTACCAGTCAGCCCTAGTCAACCAATATGACCCGTTCAAATCTTATTCTCAAACAAATTACAAAAAAAACTCCCCCTATTTTGTTGACTGATGGTTGGTTCAATATAAAAAAGGTTGTGACTAGTTTGCTGGAAATAGGGGGAGTTTTTTTTGTAATTTGTTTGAGAATAAGATTTGAACGGGTCATATTGATTGAACCAACCATCAGTCACCTCAAAAATCCAATGTCTTTAGTCAAAGCTTATTACCCTCCTGGTTTTCACTTTTTACCTAGTCACCCCACCAAGTCATTGAAATTTTATAGAGACATTCTTTTTGAAACAAAATCAGTAACAATCAAGCCTATTCCTGACACAAAGGATCCAACCAAAATCCTATATCATTATCTATACATCAAAAACATTATTTCTCTCTCCCAATGGGGTGATCCTCCGTTCACCTATCACAAACTAGGAGGCATTTCCTTTAATTATTATGATTATGAAGAAGCATGGAGCGTCATCTTCCTTCATCAAACTAACGATTTCAGTCATTCTTGGTCTTTAAACTTTGATAAAGTATTCAATAGAAAATTCCCGATGTGGTTTCTTGGTTGGTGGAGGGCTCATGGATGCCCATTTGATATCCTACCACAAGAAGTCAAAAATGCACTCACCTGTTTTTCCACAGTCATGAATTTCACCAATTATGATTTCAATTTCCCAGTCACACTACATTTTATGTCCAAATACAAACTCCCCTGGATCTTCAAATGGCATTATGAAGTCAAAGATCATGTAGTATCCAGACATCTTCTAGTCAAATGGTGAGATAAATTCAAAACTGAAAGAATTCTCTCCCAATTCAATGAAGAATTTCCAGTCACTCCAGCACAACCTTCTCAGTCAAGATCTCCAGTCACTCCAATACCCACTCAACTGGCATCCACTTCTCAGTCAAAGCCACCATCTATCAAGTTACCTTTGTCACGCCCTGAATTTTGAATAACAAATTCAAATCCGAAACATGAATAATAACCAAAACAAATAACGTCCTGAATTTTTTTTTTTTCTTAACCAGTGTCTCGCAAACCATAATACAAACCTCGTAGCAAACTATCTTTCGAGTCAAATATTACAATACCACCATAAATAAAAGTTACGCTCAAAAGAGTCTACAACACACCAAAATAGGTTAAGTGTTGACATCAACCCTGCTGCTCTACTCAGCTCGCTCTCCACCCTGATTATCCTGACCTGTAGGAT
Source organism: Rosa lucieae (assembly GCA_024704745.1). NCBI lineage: Eukaryota > Viridiplantae > Streptophyta > Magnoliopsida > Rosales > Rosaceae > Rosa > Rosa lucieae. The sequence continues at coordinate 6,622 of JANPXK010000649.1, forward strand.
TATCTACTACACCGTTTGAATAGTGTACCGGGATTGCAACAACACAAAACCCGGTAAGCTTTTTGCAAAGCTCGTGAGTAAAATAAGAAATGAACGGTTGATTTAATAAATCACAATTCTTTTAACTCAAGTAAACAACCAACAATCTAAACAACCACAAAGAAAACGTCAAACCAACTCATGGGAAAACAACAAGGAATACAATCTCAAAATCCTCAAATCACAAATATCACCACTTTGGTCCTATCCCACCACACGTTAGACCTCTAACCACATCGTCACCTGTCACCTTGGCCTAGGTTCAAGTAAACGACCCAGGTTAACTTGATAACCCTTGAACTTTGGACCTCCTTGTCCTCATAACAATATACTTCGGTTTACATTAAACCGTCGCTCTTTGGACTCTTCCCCTGTCCTCAGAGCACATACACTCCGGTTATCATTAACCGAAGATCCTTAGACCATTCGATCCTCGGAATCCTACATTCTCTACCTTATATTCAACTCACAAAATCAACATGCTTATCACCAACATTTATCAAAATATTAACAACATGATAAAATCATTTATCAACATTCATCAACAACATATTAAATCATGTTATCACAATTCCACACCTCAATGTCACACCATTCAATATATAATCACATAAATATATATATATATATATATACGTAATCATCCACTCATGAATGACCACTAATACCAACTATAGTTCACACGTCAGAAAACCGTGAAATTCATTTTTTTATATATTTAAAAACTCATTTTCTCAAAACCATTTTTCACACATAGCAATTAAATGTAAATAATGAAATTCGATTCGTAAATGAACCGTGTGAGATTTACTCATCTCCAAACTCCCGCTGCGTCTTCTTACAACTCAAAATACGATTCACAATTGTCTGCTAGCAAATCCGTCAAACACCTAATCAAAATAATATTTAACTTAATGCACAATTCAAGAAATGCATTTATACAAAGATCCAACGGTCAGATTTTCACCCGTGACCACTCAAAGTCATCGGGACAGTCCTACGATTATCATAGCAAAACTACAAGTCGATCGGACGGCCTGATCCTCACAGATCACAAACCAAATGATTGATCTCGTAAAATTCATAGCTAAATCATACGATATTCAAAATTTAAGTGTTGCATGTTGAAATGATCGTATCGACATGTAGAACACAAAAATGGGCAGAAAATGCCCTTGAGGTGGCCGGAAGTGGCCGGAAATGGTCGCCGGAATTAGAGGCAGAGCCGCCGCCGACCACCGCCTATGGTGTCGGGTCCGAGCTTTTCCTCTTCGTTTTATCATTTTGAGCAACTTCCATAACTAGCTCGAAGTCAGAAAATGAACGCAAGTGATCGAAAATACCTCAAACAGTCCGGTTTGGCCGGAAAATTTCCAGAAAACGGCGAGAGCTCTGACGAGCGTGAAAACGTTCACCTCCTGTTCGGGTCTTCTTGGAGTTTGATTAGCAACTCAAGGGGAGTTCAACAAGCCAAAGAACTCGAGTTTTGGTGGCCGGAGATAGGAGAAATCTTGGTTGGAACTCAATTCGGCCGGAAATGGAAAACTTATTCCCGCCGCCGATACCGGAAGTTCCACGGCGCAAGGCTGCCACCGACAGCTGCGCAAGGTTGAGGCGAAGCTAAAGGAAGTGGTTTGGTGTGGTTTGGTGGCCGGAGGAGGAAGAAAAGTGTCGGAGAAGGAAAGCTCTGTTTCGGCTCGGGGAGAGGAGAGAGAGAGGTCGGCTGCCTAAAATGGAAACCCTATTTCTGGCAACTTTCCATTTATATATATACCCAATTTGGCAACTTTTCCAAATGTTATAACTTCTTCATACGAACTCCGATTCTTGCGTTCCGCATATGCATGAACTTGTATCGACGAGCTCTACAACTTTCGTGAAGGAAGTTTTCCCAATATCCAGACATCTTCTAGTCAAATGGTGAGATAAATTCAAAACTGAAAGAATTCTCTCCCAATTCAATGAAGAATTTCCAGTCACTCCAGCACAACCTTCTCAGTCAAGATCTCCAGTCACTCCAATACCCACTCAACTGGCATCCACTTCTCAGTCAAAGCCACCATCTATCAAGTTACCTTCCTCTTCAAAATCCAAGGGGAAAGCAAAATCAGAGCCCCAGAAAATTTATCGAGCTTAAATTGAGATCGTTCGACAAGTTATTTATTTACGATCTTGGTAATTGTCAAAATATTCGAGAATATTTTCAGATATTTTTGTACAGTGAAAACCTTGATTTAAGGATTGGATAATAAAGTACACGACACGACGAGTTCGTGGAAATTTTCTGCTGATTTTTCAGGTTACCCGAGCTATTTTTAACGATTTTCCAAAGTTATGGGATTTTAGAAAATGATTTAGACAAAAGAAAACCAACGGTGCAATCAAGGCCGTCCATTAGCCACCGCTTGATCACAGCCGTCCAAAAACAAATAAAGGAGCTTATAAATGGGCCTGCGATCAGAGGAGTGATCCAGAAATCTCGAGAGAGGACCACAGCTCTCCGACCCTGAAATGACCCGGGACTGGGTCCGATCGAAAATCGCTTCTCCGGCCACCTCACGACTGCGTGGGGGCACCATCGTCTTCGTCTCGCTGTCGCCTACCTCCTTGTGGCCTCTGATCGTCCATGCACCGGACGAGGAAGAAGAATTGATGGTGAGAATGTCCGACTGCTCTGGCGAGTTTCTGCAAATTCGGGCCACCATCTGTGCTGTATCTGGTATGGAATCTCACCTCCTCGTCATGCTCTACAGCCCAGTATGATTAGTTTTTCGATTCGATCGAGTTTTGACATTTTGGTTTCTGGGTTGCTTCTGCCTCCGTTGCGGTTCCTCGCTGCCGGCGACTTCTCTGGCCTTCCTGGGCTTCGTTTCTTACTCGATTGCAGGTCTAGGCAAGGTATTGTGAAGTTTGCTGGGTTATTGACACCAAGGTCACCAGTTCATCATCAGTCCAGTTTCAGTAAAGGATTCTGGGAAGACCGAGTTGGTTTTTGAAGGTATTACAGCCCTTGAATCATAGTTTCCCTTCTGGTGATAATTGGAAGTTAAGCAACTATGATAGTTGGTTGAGATTATAATCTGATATTGTGATCGTGAATAGGAAATTTGGTCGAATTGTGTAGTTTTCGTGGTCTGAAGATATGTTTAAACTAGGAGGACAGATTGGATGAGTTGTGGTGTTTTGATTTGCATGGAGTGTGATTATCGTGTTTGATGCCTTGTTAGTGTTGCTAAGGCAGATTATTCAAAATGTTTGTGGAATAATTGAAAATGGTGAAGCATGGGTGTCCATAGTAGTTTTGGGTACACCTCGTATGGAAAGAGAAAAATTCAGTTACCGTCCCCAAACTATTCTGCCAAGGCCAATTTGATACGAACTCTCAAAAGTATCAATGTGATACCCAAAGACCTAAATTGGCATCAATGTGATACTTCCGTCCAAAATTTCTGACGGCGCCGTTTGTTTGCTGACGTAGCAAGCACGTGGGTCCAAAAAAAAAAGTGAAATGACCCATTTACCCTTTTTTTTTTTGGAGAAAAATTCAGCTACCGTCCCCAAACTATTTTGCCAAGGCCAATTTGATACCCGAACTCTCAAAAGTATCAATGTGATACCCAAAGACCTAAATTAGCATCAACGTGATACTTCCGTTCAAAATTTCTGACGGCGCCGTTTGTTTGCTAATGTGCAAGCACGTGGGTCCAAAAAAAAAGTGAAATGACCCATTTACCCAAATCGAGCAATTGACAGTGTGTGGGAGAAGCCAAAGGTACCAAGTACCAGCTGGCAAGTCTTTTTCTTGATCTAATTGTGCTCAATTGCTATCTGGGTTGTAGTTTTGCTTTTTTGGTTTATGCTGGGTTTGTTTTTAGTTCTTATATACATGAATTCATGTTATGTTGCTTTGGCCTTATGATTGTGATTTTGATCGGAGTATTTGGTATATGTTGTTACTGACATGACGGCGGCAGTGGAGGAGGAGGATGCTGAGGTTGTGGCGATGGAGGAGGGGGTTTGATGAATGAGGTTCTATTAGCGAATGGGTGACGGTCTCTGCGAAGAAAGAAGGTGGTTGGTGGAGCTAAGGTTCACCAAAATTTGGTGGGCAGCGAACTAGTTTTCCAGTTAGTTGCCCCGGAAGAGGAAAGCTGCTGAGTGGAGAAGAAGGAAATCTGTTTTGGCAGAGAAGACATGGGTGTCTCTGGTGCCCGAGCAGTTTTCTGGTGCAGAAAGATTTGATTTTTTTTTTTGTTAATCGTGTCACCCAACTTTCGTTTTGGGTCCGTCTGCTGGGAGTTGAAGGCAAAGAACATGGATTTGTAGTGGAATTGGAGAGGATGATGGCAGCGTTGGTGATGGCTTGTGCGGAGGGGAAGGAGATGAGAGAGAGGAGGAGGAGGAGAGAGAAGAAGAAGAGGACTGAGTTTGAAGAAGAAGCAGAAGCCATTTTTCTTTATTTGTTTACACAATTGTATATATTTATATTCTTTATTTTATTTTTGTAAATAATACTTTTCTTGAATTGTTTACACAATTACAGGTGTACCCTAAATCATCGGTTAGAATGATCCCTACTTATTCTATACTAACGATGACATTTTACAGGGTTAAATTACACGCTCATTTTGTGCGTGTCAATTTTTGGCGCCGTTGCCAGGGATTGACACTCATTTTGTACGTGTCAATTTTTGGCGCCGTTGCCGGAGATTGACACTCATTTCGAGCTTGTCAATTTTTGGCGCCGTTCCGGGGATTGACACTCATTTCGAGCGTGTCAGCAAACAGACGACGCCGTTAGAGATTTTTGACCGAAGTATCACTTCGATGTCAAAATACGTCTTTAGGTATCACATTGATACTTTTGAGAGTTCGGGTATCAAATTGGCCTTGGTAGCATAGTTTGAGGATGGTAGCTGAAATTTTCTTTTTTTGAGGAATTAACAAAAAAAAGGGGTAAAAAGTTGATTTTGCCCCTTTTTTTTTTACCCACATGCTTGCCACGTCAGCAAACAAACGGCGCCGTCAGAAATTTTGGACGGAAGTATCACGTTGATGCCAATTTAGGTCTTTAGGTATCACATTGATACTTTGGAGAGTTCGGGTATCAAATTGGCCTTGGCAGAATAGTTTGGGGACGGTAACTGAATTTTTCTCGTATGGAAATTGGAAAGTATTGGGTGTCCATAGTAAATTCCGTGGAATTATTATGCGACAAAATTGTTAAGTAAATTTGATCTTTCATTAGTGAAATTGTTATTGGTTTGTTTGCGTATTTTACGGTTTGATAATAAGTAAAGGAAAGAAATTAAATATATATCGAGTGGGCCTTAGTAAATCGGGTGCACTCAATGTATGTTTGGTCGATATTGTAACTTGAAGTGAATGTTCGATAATTTAGGTAATTATCGAACTTATCTCGATTGGTTAATGTTGGTCAAAGTAAGAATGCTGGTCAAATGTGGTCAAATTGGTCAACTCCTGGTCAACCCAAGAAAGGTTGGTTGGTTGGATGATTTAGTAATCGTCGATATTTCACATAAATTGTTTAAAAGATATTGACTATCGAAATGTCAGAATTTAGGCCTCCAGCTACCCGAGGAACGGAAGGTTCGCGACTCTTGGAGTACGTGAGAGGAAGCATTGAAATCCAGGTAGGGATTCGGAACTCTCCTCGATGCGTGTTTTTACTTCCTTAGTTATTTTCAATATGATGCATGTTACATAGTGTGGCTCAGTTAAGTTAAAATGCGATGCATACTGATCAAACCGTATGAGAAATATGATGGCTTGAGAGCGAAAGGGGCACTGATTTTCTTGGGTTTGATTCCCTAAACCTCCGGAGGGTTAGCTACACCGGTCGGACGGTGAGCGATCGCAATGACGACCCGATCCGTGTGTGTAGCTAGGTAGCGGACGCTCTCGCTACGCTTACCTGGTGATAACTTAAATTGAGGTAAGGTCGTGTAGTGGGTCTATGGGACCGGCCATCATGTAAAACTTGGATTTAGCGCCGTATTTATTTAAGCATCATGCATCAGTTTTCAAGTTGAGAAACATTAAAGTTTGTCGTTCCTTTTAAATACTTGGTTTAAGCATGTTTTCATACTGGAGCTCCAAAATCTATTTATCGGTTTCAAGCCTAGTCGAGTTAGAGTTCCTATTGAGCAGCGAGGACGAAAGCTCACCCATACAATAGTATGAATGCAGGTACTGTGCACTGGTGACGGGACAGTAGTGGGCGGAGCTGGGTGTGCGAAAGCTCGGTAAATCATCGTTGAGATTTTATTTTAAATTCTCTTTCTCGAACTTCTTGTTTCGGAGCTTGTCGTTATCTAGCCTCGTGTTAAATTCAGTTGAATTCTCTTTCATTGAAATCCATACCTCGTGTGAGCCTTTATCCAAGATCTGGACGAACGAAATAGATTTTAGCAATTCAAGTTTTCACCTCAAAAATATTTGTAGCTTCCGCTGTGTTTTCTAAAAAAGTTTTTCAAACAAAATGCCTAGCGGCTATCTAGGATGTAAATCGAGCATTCGGTTTACGTTTTAAAGACTCGCGGCATTATGACGTGCTTAAGCTGGTGAGGTGCAGCTTGGGGCGTTACAACTACCAAGATAGTTCACTATTCACCAATAGTAACTCTACTATCAAAACAGTTCACTATTCATGAACAGACAAAGTAATTTTTACGGTTCACTCACGAGGCAAAAACACAGCTAATAGTGTTGCTTCCTGTTTTTGGCCTTTTCCTAGTAAAAGCAGATTCCCTGCCTGTAATGTCCGGGCGCCAAGGTCTATATAAAGAGCATCCCTCCTTTAGTTGGAGGAGGAGTTCATTTTTAGAAGTTCCATTTTTTCATTTCCTCTCTAGTTCTAGCAGAGCAACTCATGTGTTGAGTAGTCTCTGCCTTTCCCTTTCTTTCCTCCGCTGTAATTAATATCAAAACCTTCATGCATACTTGGTTTTGAACTAGTAAGTTTTATGTTTTTATAATTTAATTTTCAGTCAAAATCTTAGGATTCATGAATTAAGACAATCATCAAGACATTCTTTCACAGCTTCAAGGCATTCTTTTGCAGGTTCCACATCTGCTGAAACTATGTCCAGACAAGACTGTGACTTAGATAAAGAAAAAAAAAACATTAGAAAAAAAAATTAGAGGAAGAATTACAAAAACAGATTTCTTCTTCTTCTTCATCTTCATCATTACTGAGATTAGCTGCTTGTTCTAAGAGTTTTTTGGCTAACTCTTTCAATTCTTCTGACTTGGAGGATGTATATATATATATATATATATATATATATATTATGTATTATGCTTTGAATAAAACAACCGGTCGGTGATGGACAAGATCGATGTGCTTATGAATAAGGAACCCTTACCCCATATGTGTATGCAAAATAGTATTACGCTATGCCAAAAAAATGCTTCAGACGACAGATCAGATCTGTCGTCTAATGAAGTAAAAATCTGTTGTCTAGGTGGCTGCCGTCTCTAAGCCATTCAGACGACATTTCCCGTCGTTGATAATGCACTCAGACGACAGTAATCTGTCGTCTCGTCTGAAGTACCTAATATTGAAGAATCGGAGTCTATCTGTCGTCTGAAACACCATACCACTACATATTAATGTTGTTGGAAATTCACTTCATCAACGGATTCAAAAAATAACTGTCGATGTAGTTAATGTAAGATGACGGAGTTTTTGTTGTTTCTGTCGTTTGATTGAACTAATATTAAGCTTAGTTGATGCTTTGTCGTCTGATTTGAAGAACAACGACAGTTATATGTTGACTGATTTCATATGTAACAACATAATTCTGTTGTTTGAAGTTGGTAGAAACAACATATCAACCACCTACTTCTGTTGTCTGAGAGCTCTTTGAACTCTACTTTTCTGTTGTTTGAACGTGGTAGAAACAACATATCAACACCTACTTCTGTTGTCTGAGAGCTATTTGAACTCTACTTTTCTGTTGTTTGAACGTGGTAGAAACAACATATCAATCACCTACTTCTGTTGTCTGAGAGCTATTTGAACTCTACTTTTCTGTTGTTTGAACGTGGTAGAAACAACATATCAACCACCTACTTCTGTTGTCTGAGACCTCTTTGAACTCTACTTTTCTGTTGTTTGAACTTGGTAGGTTGTCTGAGAGCTATTTGAACTCTACTTTTCTGTTGTTTGAACGTGGTAGAAACAACATATCAATCACCTACTTCTGTTGTCTGAGAGCTATTTGAACTCTACTTTTCTGTTGTTTGAACGTGGTAGAAACAACATATCAACCACCTACTTCTGTTGTCTGAGACCTCTTTGAACTCTACTTTTCTGTTGTTTGAAATTGGTAGAAACAACATATCAACCACCTATTTCTATTGTCTGAGAGATCTTTGAACTCTACTTTTCTATTGTTTGAACTTGGTAGAAACAACAGATGATCATTTGTTTCTGTTGTTTCTATTTTCTTGATACAACATAAATTGTGCTGTATTTTCTTGATACAACATAAACCTGCATATATCTATTGCCTTTCAACCATTTCAACATCAGTCATTTACAATCATCAAAACCATAAAATTGGACTAAAATCAGCATTGAAAATGATGGCTACATTTCATTAATTGCATCAACATCATCCAAAATACAATCCATAGTTCGAACTCTAAACCTAGCCAACAGTTACATTATGATCGAGAGAACCAAAAAACCATCTTATCTCGATCATTTACCTAGTGCACCAAGTCAAAAACCTATAAGGTAAAGAAAGAGTAGCTAGACAGAGCAACTGCATGCATAATTTAAGTTCATCAACACTTTCAATCAGTTGTATATAAATGCACAAAAGCAGTTCCAAGTGCTACTCATCTACCTTAAACAGAACCAAAGTTTAGAACTGTATAACATGATTTGCCCATTCAGCTCGAACCACATCATGATGCCTTCTCTTCTTTTGAGCATTCTTTTGCAATTTCCTTAAGGCCTTGTTAGTTTGTTCATCAAAGATCGACTTCTTCATTGTTGAAACCATCTTTACATTCACAAAATGGAAAGAAACAACGAATGACTTTTATGAAATATATAACAAAAAAGGCCAACTCAGTTATAGGAAAAAGGAAACAAAACAAGAGTTAATCACCCACTATGCCAAACTATTTAAATAAGCATGAATTTAGATAACCTATAGTCAATGCTTGAGCTAGAATGATCTGAAAAAGATCTATCTAAACAAATGGAGGAATCTGAAGATTAGAATGTCCAAGACACCTGAAATAACCTGTAGTACAAATGAATAGATAATATCACTTCATCTTTATATTCTATTAGCAACAGCTAATATATGTGAAGGTCTAAGAAACAAATGACAATTATACTTGCAGAGAAGGGAATTAAGAATATTACCTACGATTATACTTGCATATTACATTATCAACAGGACAAGGTTTCCATTATCATGAAGAGCAGCTGAAACAACTGATAATCGGCTTGTTCTACTGCTCCATACAGTGACTTGCTTCAAAGAATCAATGATTACTAATTCTCCATCCTGGGTCAACTGGACATACAAATTTTCACCAACCATGATATTAGCTCTAGCAGTCCACACCAGAGTTTGTTTTCCAAGTGGAATAGACTTTGAATTGAAACGGATCCCAACACTATAGTTAGGCTCATCTGTTTGGTTAAAAAATCCAAATGCGAAATCACCATTCGGAGAGGCCCAGATGTTTTCGTCTACTACAGAAAATTTTGAACCTAAAGGAATCTCTGAAATGGCAAGAGAATGTAGCAGAAACCCAACAAAGATACTTAGAAGGAAAGATGATCTGAGGAGAAGTCCCTCCTGCTGAAGCATATTTGAATATGCTTATTGATCCTACAAAGACAACTAATTAGTATATGACTACACAGGCACTCCCATCCAAAGCGAAAATGCAAGAACCAAGGTATTCGGCCAGAGACTAAACTTGATTTAGGCCAAACAAGGGGATAAAGTATGAATGTAATAAGCTCACAAAGAAAAACAATCAAAATAGAACTCATACAGTTGAAACTATGTACCTGAAAAGACCTTCAAAATCCCAATAATTCAACAAGCAAGCCTGGAGTGCCACCATGACCATCTCAGAAACATTCCGTTTTTGTTATATGAGACCTGCATACAGCGAAATTGAGCTATTAGCATCAAAATTTTGAAGAATCAAAGAGAAAACACAGTGTTTGATTCAGGAATAGAGTAGCCTCTGACCTAGAGAAACAGAACTTTATTTAAAGTCACAAAACTGAGCTGTAAAGGGTATATAAAAACGCAAAAAATGGGAATCTTTAAGGGAATATAAAGTGGGTGTTGAATTATAATAGGTTTCAAAAATGGGACCCAAATTGAATACAATGCATATGGCAGAAAAAAAATCAACTCTCAAGACTAAAACCTGGTAAACATAAGAAACCTGCAACACTTGAAAAAACAATACACAAAATAAAAAAGAGAGAGCCCATTTTCGTTTTAAAGCTTTCTTCCATTTCCATTGATTAAACCTCAAGTTCGCTACAAATTGAACATTCCCACAAAACAAAGCTGAAACAAAAAATATTTCTCAATCCACAAAGTCTAAGTGAGATTTGAAAACAAACGAATAGATAAATGCAAGTTTGAATTGGCCCAACGAATAGATAAACGAATAGATAAATGCAAGTTTTCGAAGTACTGAAATGCTGACAGAGTTGCCCTATCAGGAATAGGCACAGAGTCACAAGGGCCTTCAACAACCTAAGAACAAATAGGCAGCTATCCTCATCAAACCACTCAATAAACAAATAGGAAAATATAAAAGAGCCTGAACAAAGACAAAATACTATAATTTTTACAACCCTAGCATAACTTATAGGTTTCTCACCCAACTTCCACTGTTAGGCTGATTCCACTTCTTGCATATGCCACAAACATGTTTTGTCAACTGCAAAAACAAAAAAATAATAATATCGTCAAGTCGAATTTATCACTGCCTATCGTCAAGTCTAATTTATCACTGATCATCTATAATCCATCTTCAAACTTCACAAATCTCAACACAAAGGATCATTGTGTTTCATGCCGCAAGTAAACCAACCAAGACCGAAATCAAAATCCAAGTCTAGTTACATCACCTTAGTTTGAAGCATATAGACAGATACTGCATCACAAACTCAAAAACATTAATCAAGATTTTCACCAACTATACATATATAAGTAGATACATGTACAGATATACAGTATACACATATATAAGAATAATGAGTATACGAATTTGAAAGGAGAAGAGTGGGTACTGACTCTCTTGGTCCAATTCAATGGCCTTGTACTGGACTCCCAATTTTAGAACGAAGAGCTGCTTCACGCAAACACAGTGAGGACAAAGCTTGTTGCTGCGAAACAAAATCTTATTGTCAAATTTCCAAATTGGTTCAAAACGATCGACAATTCTATATATATAGACACACAGAAGAAGATGAAGAGGTAGAGAGAACCTGAAGATGACTACCAGATTGGACGAGACGAGCTCCTTCACCTTGCCCAACGCCATTTCGAAAATGATGACGCTTTCGATTTCGAAACCCTAAATCCCCAAATCGCTCCCGATTATGTGATCTCTGTTAGGTGTAGATCCGGACTCGCAGTCGGAAGCATGTTGTGCTGACTTTCGATATCGTTGGATGATGTAGCCTGGGTCAACTAATTGGAGGCCGAAGAGTCCATTGGTAGTGGCGATGTCGCCGGATGATGCTCGGAGGTAGAAGATGGAAAATTGAGAAACCAGATCTATTTTCTCTCTCTTCGTACTGTCTTCTCTCATCTCTACGCTTCAATTTCTATTTTCTTGAAGAACTTGACTTGACCCGGCTTTGGTTGTTGGTTTGTAGACCGATATGAAAGACCAACGAGGGTGGAAGAGCATCGAAGAAGAGGTGCTGCTAGGTTTGGGTCTGGGAGATGGAAAATGAGTTTTCTGATTTTTTTTCACCAAGTGTGGGAAAGCACGGGGCCGGGTCTAGCCGTCTAGGTCTATTAAAAGATAGATAAGTTTTAGTTCAGCCAAAAAGAGGTTTTTGTCCACACAAGAAGAAATAATTTCTTCATTTACTCAGACAACAGAATTCTGTTGTCTGAGTTTTCTAAATTACAACAAACTTGAAAAATTGATCTAGTATTGATTTTGATACTATTTAGACAACAGAAATAGTTAAAACTGTCGTCTGAAGACATTCAAAAAAATCAGACAACAGAAAAAACCTCTTCTGTCATCTGAGGGGTATGGTCTGAAGCATTTTTTGGCATAGTGTTAGTGGAAGTATTACGTACAGTTATTAAACATTGATCGATTCTAGCTCTTGTATTGCTTCGTTGTATAAGTATTGCGAGTCCTGCAACATGCAAGTGGTGTATGTTATACATACACTCATAGACTTTCCCCCGTTCCATGCAATTAAGTTTCTTTTTCAGCTTACGAAGTCATGGGTTCGAGTCATCTTGGGGGCAGGAGTGAAACCCTTTGATCCTCTTTTTAGAAAAAAAAAAAAAAAAGTTTCTTTTTCAGCTAATTTTTACTTCAATTATGACTTTGCGATTCCAGTGTTTAATTTTTTTGGCTCCTCACAAAAGAAGCTAGAAAGATACTCAACTAATATAAATATAGGGAGTGAAATCCATACTTCTTCTTTCATTCTTTGATTAAACAAAATTTAAGTTACAAAAAAAAAAAAATGGAGTGTGTAATATTGTAAAATGGAGAGTGTGAATTTCAATCCCTTATAAATATAAAGACAATTCTTAGGTTCACCCTTAGGGTGAACGAGCATATTCACCCCATTGTTGATTAACATACTTATACTTAATAAATTTATAATCTAACGGTCCTTATCCTAAATTAGTCTTTAAAGATCATCTCCGTAAAAAATCAATAGAATTGGAAATCGTTTAATTATCTAATTGAATCAAACAAATGGATGGTTCTAAAACACTTACTACTATTAAGATAAACCGTCCATGTATTTCATAGAAATGAATAACTAAAAGGTCTTCAATTTTATTGATTTTTTGCGGAGCTAATCTTTGTAGTACGTTATACAACATGAATGGTTGGATTAGAAAATTATAAAGTCATTATGCGTTAATCAGAAGAGGGGGTGAATATGCTCATTTACCCTGAAACTAAGAATTGTCCTAAATATAATTGACTCGAAAGTAAGGAAAACTAAGTATAAATACATAGGCCATTTGGGATAAGAATATGAAAAATTATGAATTCATAATTTCCTTAAGTTCCTTAATTTAAATATATATAAATTTTTGGTACTAATAAAACTATTAGAGGGTTATAATCTCTCTATTCTATCATTATACAGAAAAGAATCTTCTTGATCCTGAATCTCATGGCACGAGGATGATTTTCTATTTTTCTCCATTCCTTGTTTGCACATGTGGAATATCCGAGTTAACCATATATGAGACTCTTCAAAGCCTCTCGATCACGTACTTTTCATAATATTACCTTAGCTAGCTAAGATTATACAATAAGGGGCCAAGTTTAGGTTGTTTCCCTGAAGAAGCAGCATATTCCATTGTCAACATCTAAGACTTGAAGTTAACACACTTTTCCCATATATTTAAGGTAATTGTATATAGAGACGGTCTATGTCCTTCTTCTTCTACTGCTTTTTAATTATTATTTTTTTCTTTCAATTCTTTGAAGGTTTGCAGCTGGTTTAATGTACGCCCCTAACCAATCAGCTCGTTCAAAGATTAAGTCCGTGAGTTTTTGGGTCTCTATTAAAGAGCATGTTTGAGCCCAAAAGTATTTTGGCAAGATCCTTTAGTGGGTTTAGCACAGCGGGCCGATACCTGCGGCCCAAAATAAGTCTGCTTGGGTTTGGGTTATAACTTCGCCCATTCCGTAATCCATAAGGAAAACGAAACCTTATGGGAGTCAAGTAGTAGAAATTGAATAGGAAACTTCAATTAATAATCCTTCTATAGCAAGGAACAGTCAAAAACCCTAGGTATAAATACCAGGGTTCAAGGACAGAAGAAGGACATCTCTCGAATCAATCAATCCCAGCGATTACAAAGCCTCCCCGAAGCAAACCTTCAACCTAGTTGAAACCCGGTGACCGCGCGCCAGTCCTAGTCTCTCCAAGAGCCGACTGTCAGCATCACTAGATCAACCCGGCGAACGTGCTTCCAGTCCTAGTCTCCCCGCGAGCCGACTGCTAGTGCTACTGCCACCGATACAACCAGCGAAGCAAGGGTAACGCCTTCGCAACCCAGCGAAGCTAAAGTCACGCTTTAGCAAAACCCATGCTTTCTCACAACTTCCCAGTGATTGCTCTGCTTAGTCTACAACACTAAGTATCGATACAGTGAACGCGAAGAGATCACAACCTAAGTCCTTATCCGTAAGGCAAAGAAGTCCTTTTCCGAAAGGCTAGAGAAGAACCTTGTGGCGAGGTTGGTGCTCTCCTCGTCCACAACGCTTGAAGAAGAAGTCAGGTCAAGGGACTACCCCGACGACTGCACCCCACGGTGCTGGCACGCCTGCGCACACACGCTCAAAAGAGACAGTTTGCACACCAACTGGTTTTAGAGCCAAACATTTTGGCACGCCCAGTGGGACAGCAATAGTGTCTTTTCGTGAACGTAACCATTGGGAAGTCTAGTGAAAACCCTTACCAAAAGGTTTACGCTAACTGCTCAAAGCATAAGACCTCCAGCTACAGAACGCATTCTCACGCGGACTGTCGTGGTCTTTCTGAAGAACAAGTGACTCAACGATTCTCTCATCATTCCCCACCATCCGGTATGTCAACTGAACGGGAAGAGAATCACCCGGTCACTGCTGAGGGCCAGAGTGTCAATACCAATCAGACCAGCGAGCCTGTTATCCCCACCACTGTCACCACCACGGTGGCGAGCGGAGAAAGAGAGGCTTTCGTCGCGAAGCCTATTCCAAAAGGAGCAACCTCCGAGGTGAGGTTCGCGATCATCATGGAGAACATTGAAAATCATCGCAAGAAGATAGCCGCTGATTTCGAAAGGGAAACCGCGAAGACAGACCGGTTCATACGCGAACTTGACCAGCGCATTACCCAGCATACTGAAGAAACTAAGCAATAGATCGCACAATCTGAATGTGCGGTAAGGACCCATGTCGCCGGTATCGCTAGCGAGCAGAATCAGTGCCAAAAGAAGATCATGGAGGCCATCACTAACCAAACTAAGCAGACTGCGTCAGATATGGCAGGTCTTCGCAAGGATGGCGCTAACCTCGCAACCGAGGTGGCCATGCAGAGAGCTGAATTAAACCAGGCAAGAGAAGTGTTGAACAAGGCTTTAGGGGACCCTAATGCTATCCTCGGTTCCCTTGACCAGCCTTCTGGCTCTAGCAAGTATGTGCCACCGAACCAGCGAGACAAGGTGAGCAGTAATACCGCTACATCTTCCACAGCCGTTCCTGCTACACAACTAAGGAGTAAAGAGCAAGCTTTGGTTATCGGCGGCAACAAAGAAAATACCACCCCGTCAGGCGAACAGACCTCCAGACAGAAGCATCAGACATCGAGGGTTGGTGGAACCGCATGTGGTTCTACCACCTTTGTTCAATATGATAGCAACGGGGCAGAAAATGTATACCAAGAGCTGCCCGGAAGCTATTATGGTATTGACCAGGCTGGCAACCTAATTAAGATAACAGCCTTGACAAAGGAGATGCCCATACCAGCAGTCAATCTTCAGCAACCAGCTCCAACCCACAACTTACATGCAGGAGAAGGGACAGTGGCTCTGAACCAGGCGATACCCTTGCAGACTGCTCGCCATACTGTGGCGATACCTCCTCCTCCGCCTCCGGGCCCAGAGTATGTGAGACGTGAAGAGGTAGAGGAGATGATCAGGCTGGCGAACCCCAGGACCCAGGTGGATGGGGTCTATGAGGGACCTTTTCCGCCGCACGTAATGCTCGCAACCTTTCCCAGGGGTTATAAAAATATCATTTTTTCTACTTTTTCAAGGGAAGACACCGAGAATGTGGCTACTCATCTGGCCAGGTTCAGGGTACAATGCGGCCAGTATCAGAATGATGATGTCCTCAAATGTAGGATCTTTGGCACTTCTCTCTCGGGAGCTGCCTTTAGGTGGTTTTCCAAACTTAGGCCATGGACAGTGGCGGATTGGCCTGCAATGGAGAAGCTTTTCCGAGAAACCTTCGGAGCCATTGAGCCTGAAGTCGACTTGGCTTCTCTCACTCAGATGGCCCAACAGGCTACAGAGTCCGCAGTGGCTTATCTTCAGCGCTTCCAAATCCAGAAAGCCAAGCTAAATGTCATCCTGCCTGAGAAGGAGTTAGTCAAACTAGCGGTCAAGGGTCTGGAACCGCGTCAACGAAAGAAGCAGCATGGCAGCATGATCCAATCAATGGGAGAACTCATCACAGAGGTAGGCAGCTTTGAACATCTCCTTAGAGAAACAGACGCCAGAAAGAATGCGTCCAAAGGGACATATGTGCCAGGAAAGTATCGCACCGTAGCGGCCCTTAGCTACCAGCCAGCTACCTATGATCCTTACTACCATCACCACATTGAGGAAGTGGTTCAGGATGACGATGAGGAAGAAGAGAATGATGTCGCTGCCTACGAGTTAACCGGGAAAAAGAATCTGGCCTTGAAGCAACTGAAAATTTCCAAGGAGCCTGTCAAGCTCAAGTCAATGGCCTTCACCAAACCTGAGTTCGCAACATATATGATATGTTCATAATTTCATACATTTTTATGCCCTTAAATGTAGGATTCTAGGCTTAGAACTTGTCATCTTTGAGTCATTTACTTTTTATTTGTGTTTTGTAGGTTAAATTGGAGAAAAGAAGATTTGGAGCTTAAAGTCAGACGCGGGATTGAAAGGGTGCTTGCTATCCTGAGCGTCCAGAATTGTCTCTGCTGTGCGTCAACTTTGAGGATTAAACTGTAACTTCTCACAAGGAATTAGCAGGCGAGCCTTATACCACTGGAAAGATACAGATGTTAGCTTTCTGAGGAATTTTACGGAAGTGGATTCGCATTCTTCTGGAGGAAGTTATGATGATTTAAGTGAACCTAGTTCGGGAAGGCAGATTCTGACGGATTTTGCATATCTTTTCGGAATCTGACTTGTGAGGCCCAAGTCTGTTGTTCTTAGCACTCGAATGGAACAAGACTGAACGTATCTGACATATTTGGAGTAATTTCTTGCGTTGACTATAATAACCTTGTGTTTCTTTGGAGAGAAGAAATCTATTCCAAGTTGGACTAGAAGACTTGAGAAGCCCAAGTCAAGTAGGAATTAAAAAGAGACATACAGGGCAGAAAGGGAGCACGTCTAGACACAAGAGGTGGCCTGGAGAGCAGATTGAGAGGCAACAAGAGCAAGAGGAGTCACCTCCATCTTTATTCCTCTTTTACTATGTTTTTCTTAGTTATTTTTATTGTTTCTTTTTGCTAAACTTCTAAGCTAGGGCTGAGATGAAGCCCCTAGTATGACTATTCTATTTGTTTAGTTGGTTTGCTATTGAATTTCTGATTTCTATGTTAAACTCTTAATCACCGTTTCAATAGAACTTTTATTCAAAATCTTTGCTCGGGATCAATAAGACCTAGGTTTTGTTTATGAGTTATTTGGTTGGAGAACATGATGCTTGATCAAAGAGTAGATGTTTTCTAGGGTGCCTAAAGATAATTCAATCTTGTGATTAAAGAGTTGTGAATTGAGAATACAAGTGCTTGATCATAGTCGATATTCTTATTTGCATGATTTCCTAGTTCTTTTGTGCTTAATGGAGTTGAACATGTTTGCTTGAACCTGATCATTAAGTGGAGTAAATTATAGTTTGGCTACGTGAGTTCTATACAGGATCAATAAGTTAGAATTCACAAGTTAGAAGAACTTTGGCATATGTCCAGGATCAATAAGGCTTATGTACGGGAATCATTAGCATGAAATCTAGGGAATTCAATGGTTGTCAGCTAGCAATAGAGTAGAAGTACTAGGTGGTGGATTCAAAGTCTTAGCATTCAACTCTCATATTTTTCAACCCTCTAAAGAAACCCTTCTCTCAATTCTTTTGTTTCTATTCTTAGTTGTTTAGTTATAATTTCAATTATCACAATCTTCCCAAATGTTTGTTTATTTTTGTGTTCAATTGGGTATTTGAGTTAGAATCAATTCAAGTTTCAATCCTTGTTGGAACGACCTCGTGCTTGCAATAACTATACTACAATCGATTCGTGCACTTGCGAGTAATCATTTAAAACAGAACAAGTTTTTGGCGCCGTCGACGGGGATCAAAATTTAGTTTGATTTTAGTTTAGTTACCAATTCGTTAATCGTAGTGTTTTGTTTTAGATTTACAATTTTTTTTTTTTTCTGTTTGGTTTACTAAACAATTTCTATTCATGGCCTTTCCAACTTACTATTCCGAGCTAGCATATAACAACACCTATTCAAGGCTTGGTGATAATCCATGCTCATGGGATGTACCTTCATGGCCACAAGAAGAACCGTATTCCTCCAGTTTGCAATGGGGAAATTGCAGTGACTTCTCATGGTTCAACAGTCAAAGTTACGAAGCTACACAATGGCCACGCCAAGCTGGCAACATTCCATCATTCTATGAAAGCTTGATCAAGCCAAAGAAGCCATCACTTGAAGAGACATTACAAGAACTGATGCAAAGTAATGCTATTAATCAACAAATGCTTCAAGACATTCAACAGACTTGCCCATCTATGCTTATTGAGCCGAAGAAGCCAACCCTTGAGGAAACCATGCAACAACTCGCACAAAATCAGATGGAGTTCCAAAAGGCTAATGTTCATATGCTTCAGGCTATTTATGAGACAAACAAAGAGCAAAAAGTAATTGCTGAAGCCATAGCCAAGTTGGAGGTACAAGTTGGTCACATTGCAGCTGCTTTGAATAAAGAAGAGGAAGGACGAGTTCCCAGTCAACTTATTCCTCATCCAATGGAAGAATTTGAATTCATCTCCCCCCACAATCATGTTCAATACCATGAGCAGGTCAACTCCATCATAACCCTCGGGAGTGGTACACAAATGGATCATCAATTTGAAGTGGACTCCGAGAATAAATCAAAAGATTCTCTAAAAGATGATGAAATCAGGATAGGTAAATTTGAGAAGCACAAGCAAATCATGGCTGTTATCACGTTGAGAAGTTGGGAATAAAGTTCATGGTGCAGGAGATATTCAGGAAGAAGAATTCGAACATGGGATTAATGAAGCTGTTGCTATCCTAAAAATTAATGAATCAGCAGAAGAAGACTCAGCAAGAGGATCGAAGCTGCAACAGCAATCCCGGAGAAGAACTGATTCACAAGCAAAGGCTTCTTGGACTCCAAAAATGACTTTAAAGCCTATTTGAGACTCTCCATATGTTCAGCAATACCTAGAGCTTCTTAAAAATTCAAAGAAAGATCGGCATATGATTGAAATCTTGGAATTATTTCCAAATGTGCAAATTGACATTCCTTTGCTTGAAGCAATTCAGCAAGATCCAACATTTGCACAAGGTTTGAAGGATGTATGTACCAACAAAAGAAGATTAGTCTATCAAAAGAATATCTTCCATTTGAAAGCAGTATATTTGAAGAATGATGCAAGACAAAGTAATAGACCTTTTCACTGGAAGAAGCTAAAAAGTAGGAGGCTGCGAATCATTGTTAAACGTGAATGGAAGATTGGAAATTCACATGTGAGTAGGTTGTTTGCTGCTGGAATATCAAGGAAGCTGCTGTTTTGGATCTATCAAGTGACATTGATGGAAGAAACAAGTGCAAGCTCGAACGAATATGGAGGTGTCTTTAGCAACAGAAAGAAGAACAGATTTGCCATCTTGTTCGCATCTACTGCCTTCATATTAGGGATGTTTCCTAACTCTTTTCTTCTATTTTAATAGTTGTTTTTCATCCATTAGTTGTTTTAGTCGTGTTCTGTCCCCATACTGTTATTGATGTTATGTTGTTTTATATTCTGGGATTGCGGTATGCACTTCAATCCTAATACTGATTTGTTCTTCACATTGCGGACAATGCTCAATTTAAGTTTGGGGGTGGGATTTCGTATTTTTTATTTTTCTTAGGACTGTGTTCTGTGTTCTGTTACCTTATTCAAGAGAACAAAAAAAAAAAAAACAAAACAAAAAGATAATAATAATAAAAAATAAAAAAAAATTTATGTTTTTTCAATGGGTTTTTAGTTTTGTTTGTTAATCTAAGTCTTAGGGTTCTTCCAAACACTATGATGAGCATGAACTTCTTACGGATTCAGCCTTTCAGATTCTTGGGCGCAATTGAGAAGCAGCCACAATCACCCAAGTCTAAATCTAAAGGCTTGATTTCGTGAATGCCAGCATTGACTGGGAAGGTTGCCAAGTGTGTGATAGTTGACACAGGTGCCGCCCACAACTTCGTCTCAGAGACCGAAACACAAAAGACACCAGCAAGTTGCAGGAAGAAGTAACTCCACCCATGACCGCTTGCGAAAACCGCAAAGAAGGGGTGACGAAAGAACCCGATCTCAAGGAGCACGACACCAGTCATACCGACATAGTTCTCCATCAATGATGGTGAAAGTAATGAAAAACCAACCCATTGGATAGTGTTCCCCCAACCTTAGCAGAACACGGCTACTAGATTTTTTCACAATACTTGCTTAACTTTATGACTTTATCTGTTCAATGAACTGGACTGTAGGTGAGAAACGTTAAAATTTCCACAACTAAATAGAATTTGGGTGCAAACTTGAAGGTCGAAACTAAAGACTTGTTAAAAATTGGAAGTTTAACAACTGTTTAAGGTATCTTTTTTTACAAGATTGGACAACACCCAATAGACTTCTAAGGTGAAGATAAAGCACGGACAACAATTACAACTACTCCCATCCCATAGCTTAGTTCCAATCATCTTCCCTGATTAGCATAAGATCAACTCTTCCCTTTATCATTCTTACTTATGACATCTCCCGGAACCTAGCCAGTGCCTTCTTGTGAATGAGAGTTTTATAACTATCTCCAGCCTGAGCCTCAAGAGCCGGATCTAACTTCTTCTGCTGACTCCCAAGTCCGGCTCTCCTTTCCACACTCTGAGCCTGCACTGGTTCCACCATTCCACTCCCATCTCTTCCTAAACCCTGTAATCAGATCAATAACAAAACAAGAGAAACACATTCCCCAAATATGAGTTAGAAACCTGCCACAGATGCATCAACTAGTGAAGTCACGTATTCAGACAGCAACAACCAAAAAAAAAAAAAAAACTAAATTTGTATGAAAAGCAATGTGGTTTTATTTTACGTCAATCTTTTCTGTTGGAGAAAATAACAACACATCATCTGTTGGTAGATCCGTGAAATTGATGATCTATATTTTATATATATATATATATATCGGAATTTTCTCAGGTGCGGACGTCCGTACCGAATTTTCGGTACGGATTTCCTGTTTTCGACCACTTTCCGGCCACATTTTTACATCTTAACCGTTCAGTTTTTAAGTCCTAGTGTATAGATCACCTCTACAAAATTTCAGCCAATTTGGTGATCGTTAAGGCATCCAAAACTGCATTTTACAGGAACGGACCGAATCTGTCGAACCGGAACCGTTCGTATTTATAATGGTAAATTGCAGTTTTTGATGCCTTAACGATCACCAAATTGGCTGAAATTTTGCAGAGGTGATCTATACACTAGGACCTAAAAACTGAACGGTTAAGATGTAAAAATGTGGCCGGAAAGTGGTCGAAAACAGGAAATCCGTACCGTCCGCTCGGTACGGACGTCCGCACCTGAGACGGACTGTGTGTGTGTGTATATATATATATATATATATTTACATATTTATATAACCAAATCCACTATTTGGCCAGTAACCAAATCCACTATTAGACCACTGTTTAAATCATTCAATCGGACTCAACAACAATCCATTCTTCAAAACATTTAAACAGAAAGAATTCCACCTTCATCAATCTTCAGCAATTCAGAGATTTGGGATTTCTTTAAAGTCAAGTAAAGAGGTTTTTTTTAGTAATGTTTTAAAAGTGCAAAAGAAGAAGATGATACCAAGCCTTCGTGCCAGCCCATGCTGCGAAGCATCTTGTTGCCCACATTGCTCTCATCAATTGCTTTGTTGGCTGTAATAACCTCATAACTGTCAATGGTTGCATCTCCAGTCCCACGTCCTCCACCAACACCAGGGGGGAAAGGCATTGAATCAAAAGAACCCTTCCTCAATGCCGAGTCTCGATCTTCACATCAAAAAATAAGCAATGAGAATTCTTAAAAGTCCTTTCGAAATATTTATAACAAAGAAACGCACAACAAAATTGGGGAATCATATCTAGGTAAGAAGAACTCAAGTTTGACTTGCATGTTCATTAAAATTAAGCTGACAGTATGAATGGTAGCTAAATTTATGGTCCTAATATGTTCAGGCACAGTTATATTTACTTTGTAAGACAGAAAAGAAAGGACATTCTGATCAAAAGCAACATTTCGAGAAAGCTAATAAAATCAAAACAAATCTTAAAATAGCTTACTTGACTCCCCAAAACCATGTTCAGGCAAATCATCTCCAAAAGAAGATGACGAGCCATACAAGCTCCTCCTTTCAGCCGCACGATCCCTGTATCCAGTATGAGGTTCTTTATGAGCAGAAGCTGGCATTTCAGAGAATCTTCTCTTGCCACTCCCAGCAGCCACAGGTGGTGTATAAGAACCTAGTGCCGATGCATCAGTTCTGAAGGGTGTCAAAACAGTGGAGATATCCGAATCTGTTGATGCAGAAGAACCTGCTATGCATGCAGCAGAAGTTGAAGGTGTGGAAACTCCACCAGATGCTGAAAAGGATGTATCTGATTTTACTACAGTTCTTCCAGATCCCTTATCACTCCCATCAGTGTCCCTCCTATACTGTTGCCCACAGGACTCTAAACCAAGAGTACTGCAGTAAAACATTGGCAGTAACCCCTGAGCTAGATATAGTATTCTCATTTTTGTTGGTACATCAATTTTAGACTTTGTCTTTGTAGATGGAACAGAAGAAACCAGTCTATCATTCGCAGGTGCACTTGGCTGGTTATCATCTAGAGCTACACGGATTACTTGCCCTTCATGATCCTCCTCTGCTTCCACATGGTCAATACATTACTCATTTTCTTCTTGTTAGCCAAATATGCTCTTGTGACGCCAACTTGATCTCTTTGGACTTTTCCTTTTCTTTCTCTCTGCAGCTATCGCTGCTGTTGCAGCAGCCTGGACTGCATCTGGTAATGATGCAGCTGAGGTTGTAGCTGGTGCAGAGATGACTACTTTTTTTGTACTTGAACCGTCTGATGCCTTTGAAGCTGAGATTGGTTAGCAGATTCTTTGATGCCATTCGTCAGTGCAAGGGATGTACTGCAGAGTTGGTGATCATAAGAATACCAAATCCCATTGTTACCCATAATAGAGAGACCTACATTACAAAGTGTCCTCAAGATTAAAATCATGAATTAAAAAGAAACTGTTTTTGAGCACACTTGAGAGATAAAGAGAATGGGATGAGGGGAAGAAACTGAATGTCTAGCACAATAAGCACACTCAGAATTAGGGTAAAAACTTGGGCACCGTGCACAATGAGAAAGTAAATTAATCTCAGAGCCAATTTGACAACACATATAGTAACGAAATTTATAGGTGTTTGATAAATGTTAGCGCTCCGAGGTCTGTGGAATTGATTTTATAAGCATTATCATTGTTGGGGAAAAAAGAGAAGTGTCTTTATGTTGTCAACCAGAAATTTTTCTAATTATGCTAAAAGCAAAATGATGTAGACTTATCATCTAATTCTCCACTGCCTTCAAAGGACCATCAATATACTCCAGATTAAAATAGGGAAACAAGACAAACATTTTCACTTGACTTCCTAACAAAATATCCATACAAAATCTTTAACAGAAAGGAGCATTCCACAAATAAATATCCATAGTGAATCCCCCAAAATGATGTGCATAAATAAAATAAAATAAATAAAAAAGTAAAACCATATAAAAAAATATATAGAAAAAGAAAGACGGGAGGGGCGGTTGTCCAACAATGTTTTGGTATTTAACAGCCTTTGCACATAAATAGATCACAAAACACAGTTCAATTTTCAAACAGTTGAACAACATGCAATGGAGCAAGCGGATTTCAAAAAAAGTAAATAAAATTAACCTGTATTTCCATCATAGTAGAACCCGGAAGAAGCATCATAGTAGTAACCGGATGCCTCATCCCATACAAAACCAGTTTGTGGAGCCAAACCATCTTTTTCTGCTTTTAAATCCCCGCCACTTTGCTCCTTCCCTCCCGTGGATTGTTTGTCGTCTGGATTATATTCCTTTGGTGCCCATCCAACAGCATCATACTAGAAGAAGAGGATACGACTTCAGTTAAGTATAAAGTGAATTATACAACAGCATAAACAAGAGACAGTCAAGTGACACTCTCAGCACAAGTAATGAGTAAGCAAACCTATAAAAATGTATATTAATTGGCTGATTTTTTTTTATTTGGGAAAGGTTACTTGGCTGGTTATTAGCCTTGGAGGAACAGTCTGTTTGCACAAATACCTCTCAGATATTTGACCACCACACAAGCTTCTGAAGCAGTGTTATTCTGCATCAGCATATGTTCAATATTGGAATAAAGTATGGAAACCGTGTCGCCTTAATGTTTTTTAATAATGGGGCCCCTTGATATACATTCCATGTAATAGTTGTAATATAATTATCAATCAATAATTCAACAACTACTCTATATAAATTTATTTACTGGAAATAGTAACTTTATTCAGAAAGTACAAATGAAACGTACATTACTGGTCACAAAGTCCAGAAATGCAACAGAGCCGAAATAGCCTCTAAATAGTCTACAAGTCTGATTGACTTCCTACCACAAATCTTAAATAAAAAAAATCAAAGATACAAACAGTTCCCCAATCAGCAAGAACATGGAGAAAAATACTCTAAACTTTAGCAGAAATGGAAGCCCCAAGCTACCTCCTCTTCCTTATTATCTTCAAAATTTTCTAGCATCTCTTTATCCAAATGAGCTAAAAGAAGGCCAATTGCAAATCGGCACAGAACTTTGGCCATAACACCGCACACCAAAAGCACAATACTTTAAAGTTGAAGCTTCATTTGAAGTCAAAATATATATTTGACTGCCACAATAGCTTCTGAAGCAGTGTTATTCTGCTTAAGCATAGTGATCAACGTCGGAATAAGTATGGAAACCGTGTCGCCTAAATGTTTTCTAATAATGGGGGTCTTGATATACATTCCATGTAATAGTTGTATTATAATTATCGATCAATATTTCAACTACTGTACATAAATTTATTTATTGGAAATAGTGACCTTTTTCAAAAAGTAAAAATGAAACATACATCACTGGTCACGAAGTCCACAGATGCAACACAGCTGAAATTGCCTCTAAATAGTCTACAATTCCGATTGACTTCCTACCGCAAATCTTAATTTTTTTAAAAAAAAAAAAAAAAAAAAATCCAAGCAATAAACAGTTCCCAATCAGCAAGAATATGGAGAAAACTTCTCTAAAGTTTAGCAGAAATGGAAGCTCCTAAACTACCTCCTCTTCCTTATTATCTTCAAAATTTCTAGCATATCTCTTTATCCAAATTACCTAAAAGAAGGCCAACTGCAAATCTCCACAGAACTTTAGCCATAACACCACACACCAAAAGCACAATAATTAATAAACATCCTCTAGTATGTACTGAATTACTGATATCATTACTCTCATCTTATATTGTGGAAATTTAATATATATACAATAATGTTAAAAAATAAATAAATAAAAACATTTTAATTCCCTTGGATGTCAGGCAAAACAAATATTAGCTGGTCCATTATTCTTTAACAGTAATGCTATCCTGTGATCAAATAACATTATAAATAAAATGAAATAACAGTATATATAAGCCAAGAAGTGGCAAGCACGAAAGTGCAGAACATTGTATAAAATAACCTGTTGAGCAAATGTTGCTGCCTCAATTGCAGCAGCTGCCAGGCTGCTTGACTGTGAGGATCCTGACATGCCTGATCCTGGACCAAGAATGCTTTTTGCATATGCTACTCTTAAAATCTGCCCATTCCTTTCAAGTGGTGTTCCATTTGTTGCTTCAAGAGCTTTCGTAGCATCTTCCACCTGAAAAACATAGGGTTGTAGCTTAAACAACATAATCTTTGAAAAGAACTCTGAGGAAATCTTCATTTTTCCCCCATATTGGAATTCAACCGGACAGAGGAACAGGTCCCTTAGGGCTGACAGAGAATCAAGACTGTACGTACAAAATATCACTGCTGAACCTACACAGAGTTGTTCAGCATACTTAAAGATGGACATACCGAATGGAAGTGTACAAACGCAAATCCCCGTGAAACATGAGTGAATTTGTCTCTGACAAGACGTAGATCCTGCAGGATAATACCCATCAATATACTTTCCATGCACATGCTTCACAGGAAAATAAATTATTCCTTGTTTTAACTTCTCCAGATTGGATGTTTAACAAGTAAATATATGTAATCCAGACATTTGTTCAGATTTTGTACCTTGATAGGAGCATGTTTGGAAAATTCATAGCGCAGCATTTCCTCATCAGCATTTTCATCCAGTCCACGAACAACCAAAACATGAGTAGGACCTGATTGCATACATACTTAGTGAACTGCAAAAAAAATATAAGCAACTATGCCAGCTAAAAGCAACAAGGTAAACCAACCAGCCTCTGATCCTTTCTTTCCTGTCATTTGATTGGATGAAGAAATATCTGCTGCGGGAGCATCCTCAGTTCGTGCCTCATTACACTGCAATTGACAAGAAAACAAATAGATCCATTATAGCATAACCAATTACCATCTGAGCAGTCCCATAAGAACCCGCAGGCAGGGACTTGATCAGCATAAATCACAAGAAAAATAAATAAATACCTGAAAGCAGGATGTTCTTCGTGCAAAATTAACATATCCACAGCTGATACACATCCAATCAGATGGCACAGTGATGCTTTTATGGTTAGCATGGCCAGATTTCCCAGTACTGTCCTGACCAAAAGATCCACCTGCACCCCCAGTTGGCTTACTACTGCAACAAAACAGTTGAAACGGAAATAATTCCACTAGCAGTAAAACAATACCTATATGTATACATACATATACACATAACATAGTAGATAGAATAAATATCACGTTGTTGCTTATAGTTATAGAACAACTACATCAGGATTTGACAATCTGATCCATATTAATTCCTCAATATATCTAGAAGGTAAATATATTAACGCAGAACTTTCTACCTTTATGAAAAATAAAATTCAAAGTAGGCTAACATATGACACACAGTCGAGAAATAATACCTGTACTCAAAAAATAGTTTCCTGCCATCCACCACATGCCCATTGTCCCCGAGTTTGTCCATCATAATACGAGCTGCTCCCTATTCGAGAATCACAAACTCCATTGTCAGTTATTAATTCAAAGAAGATATAGAGCATCTACATATAAAGAGAGATAGATACCACGGAAGGGAAATCAATAAAAGCAAATCCACGGGAAATGCCAGAATTACGCTCTTTGATCACACGGACATGACGAAGAGGTCCCCATTCAGCCTGATAGATAATTCAACTTGAAGTGTTATCAAGAAAATAGATAGAAGTTGAACTGTATATTTCATAGCCAAAACATCAAATGACGCATTACAAGGATCTGGTATAGATCTTCCTCAGTGGTCTTCTGTGAAAGACCCTTCACAACAATAGTTGCAGATGGGGCCTGCAAAAGAATATCATACTTCAGAAGTTATCAAATATAACCAACACCAGAGGCAGATAGGTTTAACGCAGACATCAAAACTTACCACAGAATAATGCTCTCTCTGGCGTTTCTCATCCCTGTCTCTTCGCTTATCAGTTCTCTCATACCTTCCATCATCATAGCTGTCCTCTCGATGACTTCGGCCATGGCTTCGACTTCTAGGTGACCTTGATCTGGGATGATCATCATGCCCATGAGATCGAGACCGAGATCTAGAACGCTCATGCCTTCTATATGGACTCATTTCTCTTTCCCTACTTAAACATTTCTTGTCACGCTCACGGTCACGAGATTCACGACGCCTCCAATTGCCCTCCCTCCTACTACCTCTGTCATAATCAGAATCATAACTATGCCGACCATAGTCATAATCCCTTTCACGACTGTCCCCCCTGGTCTTATGGGTAATACCGGACCTATAGTCAAAATCATCATATGCATAATCATCACGATCACGTCCCCCAAGCCTTGAAGTCCTATCAAACCCAGGATCCCGATAGCTGTCAACACTGTGATAGCCATCCCGTAATTTATCAAATTCCTGAAATGTATCAATCTCATGATCACAGAGGTTATCCATCTCATGATATGAATCCATGTACTGTTTCTCATGTCTCCTAGGTCCCCTATCAATGGGAAATTCTTCTTCGTAACTTCTCCTTCTTGAATTTGGCCATATACCAACAGCATGAGGTGGTGGTGGGTAGTTATCCCTATCCAGAACTTCACGGTGGAATGTGCTTCTTGGATAAACATTGTCCCTTGAGTACCTTTCCTCTATAAACCTTCTCTCATCATATGAACCACCGACCCTGACATAAGGGGAAAAAGAAATTACAGCGGGACAACAGGAAAAGACAATATGTAATAAGCACTCAGTATATAAAGATACATCACAATATTAATGCAAGCAGAGAGAGTCAAAAACAATAACAATAAAAAAAAATTAAAAAAAATAAAAAGAAAATTTTTTAATCTGCATTACATACAAATTTCAGAGCTAGTTTTATTATGAGCACTAAATTGCCTTGGTGAAAATTAAAAGCAACACTCAATAACACTCACCGAAAGTTTGGCTCATGAACTGCACCATACCCCTCCGGAGCCTGTGGATTCAAGAGAATAAGGTTATGTCAGCAAGAGATCAATGATGATATGAGGTTAGGCAAATCCAGTGAGTCCATATCCTTATTGCCCCACAGCTCTCTCATTTTTCTCCCAAAAAAAATGGACAGTCAGATTGGACCCTAATAAATTCTTGTATTTATCATCATTTCATCCGATATAGGTGATTTTATTAAGGAGGAAACCACAATTACGCTGTTATTATCCCATCCTTGCTGAAGACCATAGCGACCGGAATCCATTTCTTTCAAGCAAAACCAGACAAAGCTCCCGATGATGGTATCGCTCAGAATTTGGATACCTTTCCCCTGTAATATAATGCACAAACACACATACACAGTTACGCCCGTGACGAACCAATAACCAATAATTCCCATGACTATGACCTTGTTGGCCTCCCCTCTTCACAAAATTCACTACCGCAATTACCGAAATCCTAATTCTCTTAAAAGACAACACCACCATGGCAGGCATCATCGTCAGCTTATATATTTAATCAATACAATTCAACCAAATAATAAATAGCATTCAAAACGTTAGATAACCGAGTCATTGATAATCCCTAATTCAAAATCTAAATCAGCTAAAACCTAAAACCAAACTCCAATCGAACCAAATACAAAATCCGCAAAACACTTCAACGTGACAAAACGCAGGCTTGAACAAATTAAAACACGCAAAATTGAAAACAACTGAACAATGCGTTGAACCTGAACGAAAAAACAGAGACGAATCCGATGAAAAATTGGTCGGAAAATTTAATTTTGATTAAGAAAACGGTTTATAAGATTGAAAAT
>JANPXK010000650.1:0-18372 GCA_024704745.1 Rosa lucieae
ATAGATAAGAGGAAACATTTTCGGTGTCCTTGTTTGGGACTTACAATGACACCCGGATAGAGGACACATTTTTTACGTGTCCTTGTATGTATTTAAGGATACGGTTTAGGTGTCCTTAAATCATGTTATTGTACTAGTGGTAGTTTTCTGGGTTTGGCAAGTTATTATCAGAGATTCATTGAGGGATTTTCTAACATTGCTTCAGCTCTGGCCAAGTTGACCAGGAAGGATGTCTAGTTTGTGAGGACTGAGGACTGTGAGCGAGCATTCAATGAGTTGAAGGCTAGATTCACCACAGCCCCAGTGTTGACTATTCCCACAAGCGGTGGTGGTTTAGTCATCTATAGTGATTTTGGGGTGTGTGTTGTTGCAGCACGGCGGTGTTGTCGCTTATGTCTCTAGACAGTTGAAGGTGCATGCAGATACGACATTTGTTGTTGAACCTGTTCGTATTTTGGATAGGTGAACAAAGCAACTTCGAAGGAAGGAAGTTGACTTGGTTAAGGTATTGTGGAGTCACCATGACGAGGGTGATGCTTCTTGGGAGCTGGAGTCGGATATGAGAGCGAAGTACCCACATTTGTTTGTTGATGAGCAAGGGTGAATTTCGAGACGAAATTCCTTTAAGGAGGGTAGACTGTTGTAGACCCCGTGAAATTCCGAACGTCACTTTTTGACAGGAAAATTTTTCGCGACCTTTGTTCGGCTAAATACTTTTGGAAATAGTTTGGGTTTGGGCCTTGGGCCCGAGAATAGCGTAAGGTTAGAGTCCAAAATTTACTCTGGACACCCAACCGACGGGTATGCTAGTGAACCTAGCCCAATAAGTTAGTCAACCTTTGACCCAAACCTCTTCCTTGATCCAACATGGTTGTAGCTCATAATGACATCTTTGCATAATTTTGAAATATACTTGTACGTGCGTTTACGATTTTCTTATTTTACCTTTCTTAATAATTGGCGAAATTTCTGCTCACCTTACCCGAAGCTTACTCGTCAAGCATCTCACCGACTTTCAAAAGCACAATTTATTTACTCCTTATGTTTTTCAAACTTGAGCAAAACTCCGACAAAACTTGCCTTGCCATTTTTTCTATCTAAAAATAAGTTTTGTGAGACCCGATCCTTATTTGGCATTGTCAACACTTTAATTTGAGTTTTCTTGTATTCACTTATTTTATTTTTATTTTCCCCATCATTTTGGTTTTTACCACCTTTTTTTTTTTTACCCCAAATTTATCTGCCCAAAGCTGAGCCTTCTCCTTCACACGCAAAACTCAGCTTTTCCTCTTTCCTTGTTCACGTCAGAGTTGGGCAGAGAGAAAGGGAGCCTCGTTCAGCTCTTCCCCTCCACGTTTCCATCATGCAAAGGGCAACTCCTCCAAGAACATTACCTCAGACCTTCAAAAGAGAGAACCCAGGCCATAAATCGTCACTCACCCTTCTCTCCTCACCTTTCCTCTCGTCCCTGGACACATCAGTCTGTTTACGAGCCCAAAAAAACCTAGTTATAGACCTCCGATCAAAAAACTTTCTTCACCAAAGTTGTTCGTCTATGTCTCCTCTATTTAGCCTCAAAATTTCAGCTCCATCGGAGTCGATTTGAGTCCTGTACACCCCTCGAAGCTGAAGCTGTTCCGGAGCAAGCCTGTTCCGGATTTCTGCTTGAATTCCCTCTCTTGCTCTACCCGAATCCCCAACACCTTGCTTGAGACTGATACCAACAGTTGGTAAGATTCTTAAACTATCAAGTTCCTAATTCATTCCTCAATTTTTAGGCTCAATACGTTCAAAACAACCCATCTACATATTGAGCAGTCTCTGTTTCACTTTGCATGTTCGAGATTGAGCGAACTTCTTGGCCTGCGGTTGGACTCGATCCAACCAGCTCCCTCAGCTCTCTTTCCTGTTGAAATCCTCAAGAGAAACTCACCTTTTTGATTAGTCTTTGGTGAGTATCATCTTTTCCATAAAACTCTATGTATTTTTGGTTGTTATTACGAATTCTTGAAGATTATGAACTTGTCACTGCTGTTGTTGGTATCTTGCTGCCTTAATTTTGATTTGTCATCCATTCTAATGTCTAGAGATTCTGCTAGGTCATGGCTACCCCTTGAGTATTAGAATCGTATTTGGTTCAAAGGTTATTTGTTGTTTGTAGCTGTCCAAATATCATGTTTCAATGCATTTTGTCATCGAGCTACAACACCTGCCCATATAGTATTAGAAAGCAACCTGAGCTATAGATCATTAGGAGCATTAGACATGCCTCTTAAGTATGTTAGATTTGTGCTAGAACATGGTTATTTTGAACATTCAAATCTTGTTCATAGAGTTTATTTGTGTTATTGTTGTCCAAACACCATGTCTTCAAAACATCATGTTAGTGAGCTACAAGACCTTCCCCTTATAGCATTGAAGGGTGACTGAGACTTTAAGCTTTTAGAAGCTTTAGATACTTTCAATAGGTGTCTTAGAGTCTACTTAACCAGCCATTTTGGGTACCAAAAGAGCTTTACACAAAACAACCAGTTTCTGCAGATTTTCAGTTTTCAGTAAAATCTGACCGAGTTTCATTTATTTCGAAACTGGAGCTAAACCGTTGAGAATTTGGGGTCCGTTTCTTCTAGAGAAATATATTAGACGCATATATGAACGTTCCAGAATTTGAATCACCCCAAAAGCATTTTTCTAGAATTAGTTATGCAATTTTGAAATAGGGGACAGAAGCTTGTATTTCTGGAAAGAATCTGCACATTGTTTACTTCAGCCTTTAAAACATTTACTCTTTGTTTGGTTTCACTTGAAATTCAATAACCATTTCAATCGTACTGAGTTGGTTGTCAAGCCATCCTTCTTTCAAAATTTCTAAATTTCTCAAGAATTTACCTCAAGTATTTTGAACAATTCCATGACCCTTGACAGCTCCTTTAAAACTCTGTTTTCGGTTTTCAGCAACCTGTCTTTTAAAAAGTGTTCTTACCCCCTCTTCCTAACAACAAACCCCTTATTGGAACCCAAATGGTCTGGTTATTAGTTAGAATTAGGTTAAAGGAAATGTTTCTTCAGAGTTATGTGAGTGAATAGCTAGCCTAGTTTATCGTGATTAATGTCACTTATTTGGTCTAGGCTTGATATCTTGGTAGGATCTTGTGAAGTGGTGGTTGCTACAAGGTTGCATTGAGGCCAAGTGCTGCAAGAGAAACTCGAGTTCCAGGTAGGGGATGCCTTTAACTCTATCTATGCTTTTCTTGCATAACATGTTTTATATGAGCCCTCTGCATGTTTTGGAAATTATCTGTTTTTACAACTTGAAATGGTTTGCGTGGATTGGATTGATGTGTTGGCAATTGATGGGGATGTAAGGAGAATCAGTTCCTCCTTGAGCCACCGGTGGTGGGCAGTGTGCACCATGCCCTTGTTATCTCCCCTTTGTCTCTAGCCTTGTGATTAGTGAATTCCGGAAAGTGATTGGCTAGATGGACGGTTGTGATGGAAGTGTGAAAGATGATCAATTGCCGTGGGATTGTAGTTAAGTGGTGAAGATCACGTGGAAGCGCAAACCGGTTTTATCTACTTCTTTTATTCAAAACGATAACTCATGTTTTTAAACTTAGATATGGGGGCGGGCATGGGCAATGACTGGATGTAGGAGCCTAACCCCTACTTTAGTTTGTTTTGCAGGCTGTTGTTGTCGAAACTTGGGCACGGAGGATAAGCCTTGGAGGACACAATTTTTTTTACTCTATTTAAAGTTTATTTCTTTTTGGCTTGCTTGATTTCACTAAAGTTTTGTAACGTTATGTATGGTTGATGATGTGTGTGATTGCTTACCACCAAAGTGGAACCCTAGGGTTAGAACCTCCATTTGAGTTTAGGTCCTAGTGGGCTAGACCTAGAAGACTCACATAAATTACCATTTAATGAACTTAATGCAAACTTGGGCTAAGAACTAAAAATTGACATAGGTTCTAAAACTCAACTCAACACACCTTCCTTTCATCTTATTCGCCTAGTTCGTAATCTGTGATTACGAGCCAGCCCACTATACAAGCCCAAGAATTTCGGGCTTATAGATTTCTTGCTTTCCAACCTAAAGGCCTTGTCTCTTTGAGGAATTCTAGGCCCAAAACACTTACTCCAAGTGTCGCGGGTGTAGGGTTCCTTGGGGAGGCGGCGCTGTGGTAATCCGGTCTCCAGGTCGCCACAACTGTGATGACCTGAATTTCTGTTATTTAATTTGGCAATTGATAATGGACCAGTTGTATGAATAATTGTTATTGTGCTTTATTCGTAGGTTGTATGTGAAGTGAAATGGTTTTCGTACGTGTAATTATTCGAATTTCACAGTTTAGGGGGTCGTGTGAAGTTTGACTTTTTATACTTTGGGATTCTCGGAAAACTTCCTTCAAGAAAGGTGTAGAGTGCGTCGGTACGAGTTCGTGGACATGCGGAACGCATCGATCGGTGTTAGTATGAAAAATTTATGGCCATTGGAAGAAGTTTCCATTTTAGAATAAATAGAGAAAAATCAGAAATTCTTTCATAATTTCAAGTTTCCATTTCCAGAAACATTTTTTTCCTCTCTCTTTTGTCTCTCAGTCGATACCTTCAGTGCCTGAGTTTTCCATCTGACCCGACCCGACCCGGCTTTTCCGGCGAACTGCGGCGGTCTCTGGCCGTGAAACTTGGTCAGCTGGTTCGTCTCCTCCTTCTGGTCGTCTCTGTGACATCCTCTAGCGACGATATCCACCGTGTAAGGCACAGCAAGGCAGCGCAGTTGGTGTTTTCGGACCCGGCCGAAAAACACAACTCCGGCGACTTCGTGGCTTCATGCTTCCTTGGTTGAGTTCAAAGAAGGCTCCCTGATCAATGTATGGTGTTTGTTTTGATCGATTTACGTGGAAATCGGGTCAACTCAGTTTGAGCAATAATCCAAAGCTTGTGAGGTAGTTTTCAACCCTTTATGCTTGTTTTCTGACTTCGAGCTAGTTATAAGAATTCACAAGCATGCTTAGATGAAGCTTTTTTATGTTGAGAGTTTTGGGAAATATTGAGTTTTGGCCGGCGCCGGTGCACCACCGTCTGTGGTGGCTTTCTGGTGGCTTTCCGGCCATGTAGGGAACTGCTTTTGGTATTATATATGTTCTACTCGTTAATACGAGCGTTTCGATATACAATATGCAAATTTTGGAGTTCGTATGGAATTGTTACGATTTTTGCAGTTTCATACCGATCGATTTATTAGATCCATGAGGATTCGAGCTTCCGATCGACTTGTGGTTTGGACATATCGATCGTGGAAGTATTCCCGAGACTTTGGGAGGTCTCGGATGTGGTTTTGCCTCGATTTGCACCACTTTGGGGATTTTAGTTCAAAACAGGGGTTTCAAACTTAAATCAAATGTGAATCGTTACTAAGTTGGAACCGTATGTGATTAGGTATTTGACGAAGTATTCTGGACGGTTATTTTTTGGATTGGTGGCTTTGTGCTTTATTGAACACGCAGCGGGAGTTCGAGGTGAGTAATCTCACAAGGTTCTTTATGAACGGAGTTACCATTATTGTTTTAGCGTTATTTATTTAACTGCAAACTATAGTTGGTATTAGTAGGCATTCCTGAGCGAATGACTACGTATATATATTTACGTGAAATATATATATATATATATATATCCTTGTGGATGATTGTGATGAATAATAATATTCATGATGGTGTTCATATTATTGTTGAATGTGACTTTTCAGGAAACAATATTGTGAAAAAAGATGTTTTCTATTGTTTGAAAAGTATTGAGCTTGATGTTACATTTTTGAGTCAAGTGTGACTCATTTTAGATGTATTGGTCTTTGTACCAAGGGTTACAGATGGTGAGCAGGGATTAGGAAAGCCAAAACTAGATGTTTGTAATGTTTTTAGGTTGGGTGCGACTTACTTAACGTTTGATTTTGAGACCAGACGGGGCCTGAAAACCACATGTCACAGATGGTGACAGGTTGCAGACGTTGACCTTGATGTTTGATTTTAAGACCAGACAGGGTCTGAAGATCATGTGTCATAGATGGTGATAGGTCGCAGATGGTGATCTTAATGTTGATTATGAGACCAGATGGGGTCTGAAAACCAAATGTCACAGATGGTGACAGGTCACAGATGGTGACCAAGGCAGGAAATAGGTAATTACGTTCGTGGTCGGACGAGTGGTTACGATTTCAATAGAGCTATAGTCTGTCTGCCATTATAGCTTATGGGGGTAACGGTCGAGGTTGCTGGAGACTCATAAGTATGTAGTTAATAGAGAGTTCCGAGAGTATTCTTCTTTTATTGTCTAGATGAGACTTGAATTGCTTCTTGATGGTTAAGTTAGCAAATAGAACATTATCACAGCGGTGATTTATGTTGTTCTTTCGGTAGAAAGGATATGGAATGTTAGAAGGAATCATGGTTGCATGTTTTCCTTATGCTGATTTGTGTGAGTTGTTGATTGATGTTCATGAGTTACTCATACGAGCTTGCAAAAGCTTACCGGGTTTGTTGTGTGGCAGCCCGATGCACCATTCAAACGGTGTAGGGGTTAATCCTGCAGGTCAGGGTAATCGTGGCTGAAGCTGAGGTAGCTTGTTGGCAGCAGAACTGGTAGGAAGCAAATTTTGTTGGCTTTGTCAGTGTATGACTTCCGCTATGTAGTAAGCTCTGAGGAGTATTTACGTTTTATTTTGTGATGACAATTTAATTCGTAAGTTGTGTAATATATGACTCTGTGGAGCGGGTCAATATTTGAAATTGTGGGTTTAGGGCATCAGTATATACTTGATTTAAGGAAAAAATGTTTCAGGTATTTTGTATTGATGGCTGAAGGATCGCCCATGTATAATTATGGGATTATATCGATTTTTATTTGTGTGAAAAATCAGGGGCGTGACAGTAAGACGGTTTGAACCTTAATATGATACACTCACCGTGAGCATACTTATCTGATTATTGATCTAAAAGTGGCAGCACTCCTGAAAATCAATTTTCAAACCTTTAATCAACTTTCTGTCTTTGTTCTTACTTATTTTCATTCTCATATCAAAAACCTTTATTCACGTGCTAGTTTCTTTGCTTTTATTTAATTTCATAATTTTTAGAGTAGTGTAAGTTAGTTGATTAATTTATTTTTTCAACTGTTGTTCGCTAGGAACAATAGTCGCTTTCTTGACGTTGTTTGAGAAATTAGTCTACTTAGTTCTCTGCCAGGAAGACCATTATTTCTCTTGACTCCAATCGATAATCTTAAGTTGATCGAGATAAGAAAAATAGTTGCCTTACAAATTAGCTATCACGCGACAGCCCTGCGTGGTGGCCACTAAAACTTCTTTTTTGTTGTGGCGGCAAGGCCGGCCCTGAGGGTTGCTACCTGAGGCAGCCGCCTCAGGCTACCGGCCTCCAGCAGGCCTCAGTTAGTTTTTTTTTTTTTTTTTAATATAAATACAGACATCAATAATTGATTATACTTTTTCTTCGGCCATGTTACTGAACTGACCATTGTAGTTCAGTTGGTAGGGAATCTAGTGGCTTGTTTTTATGAGGCACCCCATGCAGGTTCGATTCTCAGCTCATTCAATTCACTTTACTTTTTTTTTTTTTTTTTTCTGGTTTCTTTAGGTGTAATCACCTTTAGTTCCTTTTTTTTTTTTACTAATATATATTAGTTTAACTTATTTTTTCCCTTATAATTTAAGAAAACAATATAAAAATAATATATGAAAATTAAATTTTATTATTAAATAAAATAAATTTGGTTATTAATTGAACAGTTGAACACCATTCATGAGGCCACATTTTAATCATTCGCCTCAGACCTCTATAATGTCAGGACCGGCCCTGAGTGGCGGTCTTCGAATTGGTCCAACATTGCATTTCTTCTCTTGTTGTTGAGTTTCTGGAGGATTGATGGAAGGTGTGGAGTTCGCGGATCGAGCCATGGTGCGACCCAAATTCGACAAGGATCTAGGTTCCAAGGCTATCAGGTCGGCGACATCAGTAGAAGTTCAACGTGCAACGAGGCGGTGTGGTTCAATGTTGGCTGCGGTACAAGTCTGGTGACACTGGCGGCAAACTGCTTTTTGCGGCCTCTCTCATGGAGAAGTTAAGAGATAGGGTTATCTTAGCTATTGGGCTCTGGCTGGTGGCTTTTTGGCTTGCTTTATTTATTTATTTTATTGCTTGTCTGTTGTTTAGTTGTTTTAAGTTTTAACTATACAATAAGTCTTTACCAAGCTTCGGGAGGACTTAATGCTTTATCCCGGCTTGCGCAGTTGATGTGTCTTGTCTATCTTTGCGAGACTGCGAGTCGTTGTCAAATGGATCCAAACTCTAGTGGCAGGATGAAACTAAGTATCGCCGATCTTAAATCCAATTAGCAACATTGTAGGAAAACTGCATTATTTAATTTATACTGATGATGACATGATGTTTAGTAGTTAAGTTATCTTTCCGTTATGTCAAAGCATATCTGCATATGTAGTAGCCAATAGAGTACTCTTTGCTAGATGGTGCATGTTAGAATATATATATATATTGTGAAAACTTTTGCAAATATTTTGGGATTTTCTCTTGATGCTTATTTACATTTTCGTTCAGGCTCTACATCCTCCCTTTCTATTTTGTAGTTTCATTAATTTAAAAAAAAAAAAAAAGCACCATAATTTAACGTAAGTAGATAATATTTAGAAGAGAGTACACGATAAAGAGGGAACTTTTCATAATCTGTCAAAGACACCTGAGCATGAGCCGCTTGGATCAATGGAGCAAATTAGTGTTGAGTTTTCTTATGATTTGATTCCCCAACATGTCTTTTTTGACAATTCAGGTGGAGATGTTGTAAATGTTATATTATTTTAAGTATAACATTTTAAATTTTATTCATAGATCAATGAGTAATTCTTGTGTAATTGCTAACGAAAGAAAAATCTTTGTTGCATGAGTTCGTCTATGATATATTAATGTACTGATACATTAAGTAGACTAGTTCGATACAGAGGTAGACTAGTTCGATATATAGGTAGATTAATTTGAGATCAAGTCAAGATAGTTTACATATGCATGCAGTCTGTCTATCTACTTCTATATTAAATATAGTGTATTTAATGTATGGGTACGTTTATGTATCGTAGATTTTTTTATTTGTGTAACCAAAAATTAGTTACCTAGTTTCATTAATTTTGCAAAACAAATAATTTATTAAGTTTAACATATTAAAAACCATAATATATTATCATGTATTGCTAAATCTAATCTTTGACCAAAAGAAAAAATGTGTGACATGAAACTGAGAAAGATTCTATCAACCCAAAGGGACGTAAGCCCTTGTACAAGCGATGACATCTTTAATTTGTTTGGACTAAAAAGTATAATAATTTTTCCAAAAATTAATACATTTGGACAAAACAAATTGTTAATTGTGAGCACCTCGAACCAAACAGAGTATATTTAACACACAATTGATCCAGAACAGTCAATTCTTGGAAATTAGACATGTAGAGATTGTGTGTAGGTAAATCACCAAACCACCCGTAACTAGAGGTTGTTTGAGATTGTGTGTAGTTAATTACCTTCTTGGAAATTGAGAAAATTATAGAATGATCGAGAGATAGCGAGAGAGAAAAACAGAGAGCGAGATAGAGAAGTTCAGTTTGAGTGACAAATAGCGTGAGAGAGAGAGAGAGAGAGAGCGAGACAGAGAAAGGGATAGAGAGAGAGTTTGAGATTGAAGAAGAGGGAGGCGGGAAGAAGTTGATACTCCATTCGAACAGAAATTGAGTGAACTGATCATCCCAGGTATTCTACGATGGGTTCGCATTTGTTTGATTTACTTTTTTGTCGGTCTCTTAGCTTTTCCATCATCATACATAACCGTTTTGGGTTTTTCCTGTTCAAGAACCAATCTAAGTAGTTTTCAATTAACCTGGGTTTGGATTTTGTGGTTTTCTTTTCAGCAAAAGCAACAGAAGAGTTGGGTTTCTTTTCTTGGTATGATTTGGATGTTCTTCGGTTATATCATATTGTGGTTTTCGTTGTGTTATTTGTGTCTGAATTTTATCTGATATTAAACGGTGGCTTCCTTGATTTCATGGATTTGTTTTGTGATTTTTGATCAGATTAGTGTATGCGATTTGGCTTTGTTTGGTAGTCTGGGTTTTAACATTTAATCGGTTCCAAGATCCAATCTTTTTTTAAGATTCTGAGGGAAAAGGATTGGGTTAAAAAGAAATAGAACAGGTTTTGTTTTTAATCTTTCTCATCTTTGTTATCGTTTAGTGAATTGTGAGTTTGTGTTGACGCGAAAGATTCATCATAAGTTGTATATGCTTTATAGTTAGCAACTGATGTATGAATACGACTGAAGAATGACTGAAGAATGGATCAGAATGCTTCTTATTTCAAATATAGAATGTAGGAAGTTGTTTTTATTTCAGATATAGGATGTAGGAAGTTGTTTTTACTCGGTTTCCATAACGATTATTATATTATCTAGAAAATATAGAATGTGTTTTTTTTTTTTCTCTCCCTCTTTTTTTCCCCTCTCTGCTTCTAGAGGCAGTTTATTTGATTTTTCATATCTTTGAGAAGTTGTTATGATAATTGATAGGTCAAACTCAATGTGTTATTATGGGTTTTCGGTTTCATCTATTGTTTCATTGCCTTCTGCAGTTCTCAATATTATTGACTGGAATATTTGGCTGTTGTTGCTTTGTTGATTTGGTACTGTTGTCTCTACCGTGAAGGTGATCAGGTATGAGCTTTCGTTCTTATTGTATGTGGAAGTATGGTTTTATATTTTTGGTATCTTGGATTTTGAGAATTAAGATAGTTACAAACAAGTATTTGGTTTATCATTGAAAGTATAATCTTATGTTTTTGGTATGCTGCGTTTTAATCCTCAAAGGTTAGACTCTGCTAATGAAAGTAGAGATTATTGTTTTTTACTGTTTTTGTTTTTTTGGGTTGTTTTTATGTAGTTCAGACTGAAAAGTTGTATATAGTCAGGAAGTTGGCAACACCAGTTTTTTTAAACTTCTAAACATCGAAGTTTTAGACTTGAACCAGTTTGTTCCAAGGTTAGCATTGTGTATGTATGCTAAAGAGAAACCAGCTCTGGAATTTTAGTTGGTAAAGGTCTTTTCTATTTCTCTGGTGAATGCTATGTCATGCGAACAAATTTATAGAAATGAATTGCTTACGGTAGCTTTTTTGTTTTTTGTTTTTTTTTTTCCTTCATGCATATGTATGGAGACAAGTAAATTTGGTGCGGTTTAATACTTGCGCTCATGGTTGTAATTACTTTCTGTTTTCAATAAGAAAAAAAACAACTTAATGTTTGTATTGTTTGCTACTTTATACTTTTCATTTGCTGGTTTCTTAATAGGCATCTACTAATTTATTAAAGTAAGAACAATTTCTGCTCTGATTCTGTTTACGAGAGCTTATGTTAAAGTCAGTTTTTATTGTCTAATGATTGACTTTACAATTTTGGTGTTGTTTTGTTTGTGTTTTTTAGATTTTATGCAAAAAAATTTCCATGCAAGTTTGCTGGCACTGTTCCTGTGGATATCATTTGTTATTATTTTGGTGTCGTGTTCCTCATCAGGTTTGTTCTTTTTATTATTTATAGTTTAGAATTTGATTTTAATTGTTTTTGCAGTTTGGCTATCATATACAGAGATTTGTATATCTATGTGATTATCAACTTGTTCAAGTGGTTTTCCTTTGTTCTACAGATCTTATGAACAGTAGCCTGTCAAGTCTTTTAACTGGTTTGGATTCAGGTATGAGTCTGTAATTTTACGTTTATTATTTTTGTCACATTTTGCGGTTCCTATTTGGTAATCAAGATTTTGTGCTTGGATTTGGAAATGAAGTATGCATGTGTTTTGATTTGCTTCATGTTCTTCAGTGCTGTGAGACATACCACCCTGTTTTAGTAAATGTTAAGAAATAAAATGCTTTGAGTTTATACATACGTTGGAGAATTATAAACTATAATTGTTTGTATACAGATATGGGTCCAAAGAAATGGACAAGAACAAAAAGACTGTTAGAAGACAGTTATTGTCAAAATCGTATAATGAAAGGGAAATGCAAGCAATTCCTATTTCTAATACTGCTGAAGAGCAGGAAAGTCATTTTACCGGATCAAGCCGTGGTAAGTGAGCATTAGCAAGTTTCGGATATTTTTCTCAACCATTTTGATCATTTTTATCTATTTGCTTAAGTTCAGTTATATTTGATTTTGATTTTTGTACTGTTTTATATGGTTTCTTCACTTTGCTTATTATAAATGTGGATACCAGTTTAGACTTGGAATAAGCTAACAGGTGATAACTATGTTTTTGTAATCATTAAATAAATGGTTTTCCTGTGTGTTGTATATTATAAAAAATATTATGTAGGCATCCCTATTTGTTTTGTTTTTGGTTTTTGTATTTGTAATTCTCTCTCTGATTCTCAAAAACAGAAAATGAAGGAAGCCTTTTTGATAAAATCTGAGAAACTCAGAGACAAAATCTGATTGTTTGCATGCAGGCACATATTCGAAGACAAAATGGACAAGAACAAAAACATTGTTAGAAGACAGTCATTGTCAAAACGATAATGATGAAATAGAAATGCAAGGAATTCCTGTTTGTGATAGCAGTGAAGAACATAAAGTTCATTTTAGCAGATCAAGCCGTGGTAAGTATGCATTAGCAAGTTTCAAATGTTCATTTGAGTGCATGGTTTTAGCAGAAACTTTATGTTTTTTGTGTGAGTGCAATGTTATTGATATCAGTCAAATTCTATTCGTAGGATTCAATTGGTGATGTCAAAAGAGAATCAATGTTTAAAACATCAGCAGAATTCCGAAAGTTATAGCACTACCAA
Organism: Rosa lucieae; assembly: GCA_024704745.1. Classification (NCBI taxonomy): domain Eukaryota; kingdom Viridiplantae; phylum Streptophyta; class Magnoliopsida; order Rosales; family Rosaceae; genus Rosa; species Rosa lucieae. The sequence goes on from JANPXK010000650.1 coordinate 12,909, forward strand.
ATTTAACCATACTCCCAAGCGATTCAGAACTAGGGAACAAAGCTCAGGTGCAACTGCTAATTCAAGTTTGTCAGCTAATAGAATCTCAAATCTGGAGAATCCAGGTAACGTATGCAATTTTGAGAATTAGTTTAGTATAAAAGATGGCAGATAATATGTAAACGGTTTTGATACATTATTTTGATTTTTATGTGCAGGAACATCACAAGCTCCAGCAATTCTGAATTTGTAGAAACTGATGAAATTAGAGGTTTGATTTTTGCATTTATTCATTGATCAAAAGTTAGATAATGCAACACATTTTTGTTTACAATGTCACTGATGTTTACAAAACTTTTTATTCAGGTGAAGGTTTACATCTATTTGGTCAAGCTTCATACCAAAGAAGTAGAGCAGGTTGTTTTTGTGTAATTTCATTTGTTCTTTTCACCGAACACCAGTTGAATAAATTATTGACAAAATTGTGCAACTGTGATTGTAGGATCTACAATCAAATATGAGGATTCAGGAGATGATATCCACACATGTAATTATTGCAACGCATGTTTCTGGTTTGGAGAAGCGAATAAACAATCGTCCTCAAGTGCGCCTCTAATCTATACAAATTGTTGCAAAAAAGGTCAAATCAAGCTTGAACCATCAAAATCAACACCAGAATTTCTTGAAAGATTATTGGATCTGAATGGTAGTTCTGAAAGCAGACTTTTTAGAGAGAATATCAGGATTTACAACTCGATGTTTTCTTTTACATCAATGGGAGCAACAGTTGATCAAAAAATAAATACTGGATCAGGTCCTTATGTTTTTAAAATCAACGGTCAAGTACATCATTTAATGGGTTCTTTATTACCTTCTAATGGGGAAAGTCTTAAATACGCTCAATTATATATATATGATATAAAAAATGAAGTTTTAAACCGTTTTAATGCTATTGATCCTACTCATACGAATACAAATATCAAACTAGATATTGTTGAAGGACTTATAAAAATGTTTGACGAAATTAATGAACTGGTAGAAGAATTTCGAACAATTAGAGATAAATTTGAAAATCGTTCTTTAACTTCGTTAAATATGACAATTCTTAATCGTGAACCTACTGATAGTAAACAATATGAAGCAAGAAATTGGTGGTTTAATAGTTGGTGATATTGGAGAACATAATTCCAATAGAGATATAATTATTGAATCAAATAGTGGAAATTTACAATGTGTTTCTAAAATACATCCAAAATATATGGCATTACAATACCAAATACTTTTTCCTTATGGTGAAGATGGATATAAAATAAATTTACCAATGCAGCGAATCAAAGGAAATTCTACAAAAAGAAGTCAAAACATATCGATGCGAGCTTACATTACATATCAAATTCAAGATAGAAATAATGAAAGAAGTACTTTATTGAAAGGTGGACGACTATTTCAACAATTTTTAGTTGATGCTTATGCAACTGTTGAAGAAAGTCGATTAGATTGGATTAGAAGGAATCAAAAAAATATTTGAAGTGAAATTTTAAAAGAGCTTTATACTGCATCTTCAGCTGGAATTAATAACAGTCGTGATTTAGGAAAAAACATTATATTACCCAGTTCTCATACAAGAAGTCCTAGAAATATGATTAATAATTATCAAGATGCGATGGCAATTTGCAGACAATATGGTAATCCAGATTTATTCATCACTTTCACTTGCAACGTCAAATGGCCAGAAATAGATAGATATCTAAAAAAAACCTAAATATAGAGCTGAAGATAGACCTAACATAATCTCAAGAATGTTTAAAATAAAATTACAAGATATGATTAATTATATTAAATCTGGAGAACCATTCGGTATGTTCATACAATAGAATTTCAAAAAAGAGGTCTTCCTCACGCTCATATGCTATTTGGTTAAAAAAAAATTACAAATGTTATACAGCAGCTGATATAGATTCCTATCATTTCAGCAGAATTACCAGATAAAAAATATTGATCCAGAACTTTTAAAATTGTTAGTGAGTTTATGATTCATGGACCTTGCGGCCAATTAAATTTAAAATCTCCTTGCATGCGGAATGGAAATGTTCCAAATTTTTTCCAAAAGCATACGCCTAAATACTATATTTGAAACAATACACCTTCAATATATAACGTCGTAATGATGATTAAAATTCGTAATAAAAATAAATGTACATATTGGACATAATTTTGTTGTTCCTTATAATCCACAAACTATATTATTACATATAATGCTCTATTAATGTTGAATCATGTTCTCAATCAATGTTAATTAATATATTTATTTAAATATTAATAAAGGTCCAGATCGAGCTCGAGTTTTATATATGCAAGATATATATGATGAAATTACAACTTATCTTAATTGTCGATATTTTAACTCCTCATGAGTCTTTTGGAGACTATTTGAATATTCAATTCACTCTCGACATCCTGCTGTTCAACATTTACATATTCATATGCCTTTAGACACAAATATCATTTTTAATGAAATTAATCCCACTGACATCAATAATCAAAGAAAAAAGTGCCGAAGATACTACGCTTACTGGTTGGTTCAAAGCAAATTCAACTTTTCCAGAAGCAGCTGGATTAACTTACTCAGAATTTCCAACTAAATTTGTTTGGGATAATCGAAACAAATGTTGGACACCACGAAAACAATATCAAACTATTGGTCGAATAGCAAATGTACAACCTGTATTAGGTGAATTATATTATATGAGAATGTTACTAAATATTCAAAAAGGTTGTCGTGATTATGATTCAATAAAAACCGTTAATGGTATTACATGATATTATCAAGAAGCTTGCCAAGTTTTAGGTTTATTAGGTGATGACAAAGAATGGATTGAAGCATTAAGCGATTCATTATACACTGGAACAGCTTCTGAAATTCGACAACTTTTTACTACAATAATTCTATTTTGCGATGTTGCAAATCCCGAACAATTATTAGATTCATATTGGTTAAATATGTCTGATGATATTTACATAATGCTAGAATCGAACTTCAAAATCCAAACTTGATTTTATCTGAATCAGACTTGAAAAACAGATTATTATATGAACTAGAACAAATATTTAACAAATTATCAAGTTCATTAAAAGATCATCGGCTACCAATGCCTGATATAAATAAATGTTAGATTTGAATAATAGATTGTTAACAGAAGAATTAAATTATGATTGTCTTCAATTAAAACGTGAACATACAAATTAGTAACTCAATTAAATACATGTCAAAAAATTGTTTATGATGAAGTTATTAAAGGAATTGAAGAAAAAAAATGTAATGCATTTTTTGTTCATGGTCATGGGGAACTGGTAAAACATTTTTATGGCATACAATAATAAGTAAATTAAGATCTGAAGGAAAAATTGTTTTAGCTGTTGCTTCATCAGGAATTGCCTCATTATTACTTCCAAATGGTCGAACTGCTCATTCTCGATTTAAAATACCTTTGACAATCAATAATCTATCAATATGTCCAATAAAAAAGGGCACTCATCTTGCAAAATTAATTAGTAAAACAGATTTAATTATTTGGGATGAAGCTCCAATGTCGAATAAATATTGTTTTGAAGCATTGGACAAATCTTTACGTGATATTCTATGTGATCCAAATGATATACAAGCTAACAAAACCATTTGGTGGTAAAGCTATATTATTAGGCGGGGATTTTAGACAAATTTTACCTGTTATTACAGGAGGAACTAAAGAGCAAATAATTGAAGCTTCATTAAATAGTTCATACCTTTGGTCGTCATTTAAAATATTTCATTTAACAGAAAATATGAGATTATCAAAAAAGAATTTAAGTGATGAAGAAAAAATGAATATTTCAAGTTTTGCAAACTGGCTATTACAGATAGGAGATGGTTGTATATCTTCGATAAAAGATCCATATGATCAAGATGCATCCTGGGTTGAAATTCCAAATGATATACTTATTCATACGTATAGAAATCCAATAGAAGCAATTTTTCTTGCAACTTATCCAAATTTTTGTAGTAATTACAACAATTTTAACTACCTAAAAGAACGTGCAATTATTACACCTCGAAATGCTACAGTTCATGATATAAATAACATGCTATTAATTTATTACCAGGCGATAAAACAACTTATTTAAGCGCTGATAGCATCTTATTGAATTCTGGAAAATAATGAAAACATAAATCTTTTATATCCAATAGAATTTTTGAATAAACTAGAATTTAATGGATTACCATCACATGAATTAATTTTAAAAATTGGAATGCCTATTATGCTATTAAGAAATTTAAATCAAACAAGTGGTTTATGCAATGGTACAAGATTGATAATTACAAAATTATTTGATCGATTAATAGAAGCAAAAATATTAACAGGAAACAACATAGGCCAAAAATTTTTTATACCTAGAATTGTTCTTACTGCATCTGAAAACAAATGGCCGTTTATTTTTAAAAGGCGGCAATTTCCAATAAGACCATGTTATGCTATGACTATCAATAAAAGTCAAGGTCAATCACTAAATCAAGTTGGGATATATTTACCAGAACCTATTTTTACACATGGACAATTATATGTAGCGCTTTCACGAGTTACATCAAAAAATGGATTAAAAATTTTAATAAATAACAATAATGAGATACCAAATAAATACACTAAGAATATAGTTTATAAAGACGTATTACAACATTTGTAAGTGCAATAATATGTCACATTATACATTTGCGTGAAATCATGATTCACAAGTGAGAGAAAGCATTGTTTGAAGCCTACCAGAATGTCTGCTAAACAAAAAGTTCAGCCTAGAAGAAAATCTGGCAATAAGCCCATACAGTTGAAAGAGCTTGAAGGTTGGGAAGGATTCTAGAGTTTACAATCGGACAAACAGTACTCTAAGGGAATGGAATCTAGGATTACATTTTTGCCCTGAACTATTCAATATATAAGAGATATCTCCACCGCCATTATCATTCGGAAGCCTCTGTCAATATCGAGACCTATCTTCAGCCGACATCAACCTCCTCCGTCACAATCAAGATCGGAAAAGGCTTGGTAAGATTCGGGTTTCATCTAAACCAATTTCTTCTATCAAATCATCGATCTTAACTGATACTATATTATTGCATTCGAGCCTAACCTTTGATATTTTCGTTGTTAAACAGCTCCGAAACTATCAGTTTTGAGTCTTCCCCAGTTCTCAATATTGTTGACTGGAATATTTAGCTGTCGTTGCTTTGTTGATTCGGTACTGTTGTCTCTACCGTGAAGGTGATCAGGTATGAACTTTCATTCTTATTGTATGTGATTTATCATTGGAAGTATAGTTTTATATTTTTGGTATCCTGAGTTTTGAGAAATAAGATAGTTATAAACAAGTATATAGCTTATTGATTGTATTTGGTTTATCATTGAAAGTATAGTCTTATATTTTGGGTATGCTGCGTTTTAATCCTCAAAGGTTA
>JANPXK010000652.1:0-58055 GCA_024704745.1 Rosa lucieae
GACAATGCGACTACCGAATGAAGTGTTGTGAATTCCGAAACAGAAAATGCGACTGCCGAACAAAATGTGACTGCCGAACAAAATGTGACTGCCGAACGAAGTGTCGCGAATTCCGAAATAGAAAATGTAATTGCCGAACAGAGTGTTGTGAATTCCGAGACAGAAGAGACAACTTTTCTGGATAGTTTGAATCAAAATCAAGACATATCTGAACCTCACACACAAGATATTTCCCCTTCTACATCACCAACTGAAGATCTCAGTCAGAATGATCCACCTCAGGTACCCCTAAACTGTAACGAGTCTTCTGGGTTAGAAAGTGTCGAACCTAGGAAATCACAAAGGGTTACCAAGGGAATTCCTAAGAAACAATATGAACCAGATATCAAAGCCAAAGCTAAATACCCTATAGCTAATTTCATGTCTAACCATAGGATTTCTGGGTCACATGCACTTGTTGTTGATCAATTATCTACTGTATCTATTCCTAGTAACGTGCAGGATGCATTGACGGATCCAAAATGGACAAAGGCGATGAATGAAGAATTGGAAACTCTTCAAAGAATGCAACATGGGAGCTAGTACCTATGCCGGTTGGAAAGAAGACTGTAGGATGTCGTTGGGTATTTATTGTGAAGCTTAATGCAGATGGAACTATTAATAGATACAAGGCGAGGTTGGTTGCCAAAGGATATACACAACGCTATGGGACTGATTATGAGGAGACTTTTACACCTGTGGCAAAGATTAATACTGTTCAGATTCTAATCTCACTTGCAGCAAACAAAGATTGGCCCTTGCACCAGTTTGATGTGAAGAATGCGTTTCTTAATGGGAATTTGGAGGAAGAAGTGTACATGGATGTGCCCCCATGTGTTAAGAATTACCCAAGTGATATTGGCAAGGTGTGTAAATTGAAGAAGTCTTTGTATGGCTTGAAGCAGTCTCCAAGAGCTTGGTTTGGAAGATTTTCAAAGTCCATGAAAGCCTTTGGATACAGACAGAGCAATTCTGACCATACCTTGTTCATCAAGCGCAAGAGTGGTAAGATTACAGCTCTTATTGTGTATGTTGATAACATGATTGTTACAGGGGATGATCTGAAATAGATAAATGAATTGCAAAAGTATTTGTCAAACCAGTTTGAAATGAAGGATCTGGGACAACTGAAATATTTTTTGGGTATTGAAGTTGCAAGGTCTAAGAAGGGGATTTCACTTTCACAGAGGAAATATGTTCTTGATTTACTTGCTGAAACGGGGATGCTGGACTGCAGACCAATCGAGACACCCATTGAGATAAATCGCGGACTTTCTATCTATCCTGATCAAGTTCCAACTGATAAAGGGAAGTATCAATGTCTTGTAGGAAGGTTGATTTATCTTTCACATACTAGACCTGATATTGCTTATGCTGTAAGTGTTGTTAGTCAATTTATGCATTGTCCTAGTGAAGAGCATATGGATGCAGTCTTTCATATTTTGAAGTACTTGAAGATGGCACCAGGTAAAGGGTTACTGTTTCAGAAAAAAGATGAATTGGAAGTTGTTGGGTACACAGATGTAGATTAGGCTGGTGATAAAACTGACAGACGTTCTACATCTGGGTACTTTACTTTTGTTGGAGGGAACCATGTCACTTGGCGTAGCAAAAAGCATAAAGTTGTTGCTAGATCAAGTGTACAAGCTGAGTTCCGAGGTATGGCACACAGAGTCTGTGAAATGTTGTGGATTCGTAATGTCTTGAAAGACCTGTGATACAAGCTTAAAAAGCCTATGGATTTGCATTGTGATAATACAGCTGCCATTGAGATTGGACATAATCCAGTTCAGCATGATAGAACAAAACATGTGGAGGTTGACCGTCATTTTATTAAAGAAAATCTTGACAGAAAGGTTATTCGCTTTCCATTTGTAAACTCAGAGGAGCAATTAGCTGATGTTCTTACTAAAGGAGTGTCCAGGAAGGTATTTGACAGCTTAGTTGACAAGTTGGGCATGATAGATATCTATGCACCAACTTGAAGGGGAGTGTAGAATCGCTGTAAATCTGTATGTAATTAGGATTTTATTTAGTCAGGATATCCTGTACTTATGGAAAGATTGTTTCCTATTAGAGTTAGACTACTCTTTTGTACTTATATATATATATACCCTCATTCTGAGATGAATAGAATCATCAAATTAACCCTGAATTGAAGTATTCTTTTCTACTGTATAACGGATTATAGATTATAATGCAATGCATTTATAATATGGTTGCGGTTATAATAGAGAAAGTTATGAGGTTGGAAGTTCTTGAAGTAGAAATTTGTAATTGCTGTATCACCTTGAAATTCTTATTTATTATTGCTTCAGTCTCTGAGTTGATATATTGATGCATTAGCTTTTTCAAAAAAATAATAGTTCAAACAAAAAATCTTCATCTTGCTTTCGGTTTTTCACGAGATCATTGAGATAGCCTGAATGCCAATAATATATATAAAAGCAACATTCTCTAATAGAATGAATTAGAGGAAGATTTTAAAACGAAATAAATAAATATATGACAGGTGAAATGCATTGAAAGTACAGTGAAAGAAATGACTTGCGATTCAAGCAAGAGAATTGCTGCTGATCAAAATAATCAAAAGCATTTATACAGTAATAACCTAAGTAAACGTCATTTCGGCGCCGCTTGTTTGCGTTTTAATTTTTTTTGTTTATTTTCAGTTATTGCATGTCACCCAAATTTCGAAGATGGAAAGAAGCAAAAGATCCAAACCAGCAGTGCCTATAAATACAGTTAAAACCGTTTCAACTTCCTCACCACCACATCCTTCACTCCAACTCATCTCTCTCTCTCTCTCTCTCTCTCTCTCTCTCAATGGAAAATCCCATAAGCCTCATTTTTCTCTCACTTTTTATCGTCTTCATAAACTCAGCCGTATCAACTGCAGTCACTTACAATGTGGCCGATTTAGGAGCCAAACCAGATGGCAAAACTGACTCAACCAAGGCCTTCCTTTCTGGATGGGCTGAAGCTTGTGCCTCGGCCAAGCCCTCGGTCATTTATGTCCCAGCCGGAAGGTTCTTGCTTCGCAATGCGATTTTCAACGGGCCATGCAAGAACAGGGCCATCACGTTTCGCATTGCTGGCACACTCGTCGCCCCTTCAGATTACCAGGTCATAGGAAATGCTGGTAACTGGCTTTTCTTTAGGCATGTGAATGGGGTTACCATCTCGGGTGGAATTCTTGACGGACAAGGCACTGGTTTGTGGGATTGCAAGGCCTCCGGCAAGGTTTGCGCCAGCGGAGCAACGGTAAGTTACTTGAACCGTACATTCTTTATTTGCTTGGGATGAGGAATCTTAAAGGTCAACCTAGCATTTCCCTATAAAATGTCCTGTATGTAGGATTTAATTACTCTATGTTTTATATGGACTATTTGCAGACACTGGAGTTTTCCAACTCGAACAACATTGTCGTGAGTGGAGTGACATCCCTAAACGCCCAAATGTTCCACATAGTCATCAACGGCTGCAACAATGTGAAAGTGCAAGGTGTCAGGGTTTCTGCCTCTGGTCACAGCCCAAACACCGATGGAATCCACGTCCAAAAGTCCTCGGGCGTCACTATTCTCGACTCTAAGATTGCAACCGGTGACGACTGTGTCTCAATTGGTCCGGCAACAACTAATCTATGGATTGAAAACGTCGCATGTGGACCCGGCCATGGAATCAGGTGCGAATATGCATGTAATTCAACCTAATCAAATTAGATGCATAATTTGTAAAAAAAATACATGTTATAGTACTATAATCGTAGAATACTTGAGCTTTTGATTTGTTTCTTATTTTAGCATTAATTGGTTTGGTTGATGCAGCATTGGGAGTTTAGGCAAGGACCTGGAGGAGGATGGAGTGCAAAATGTAACGGTCAAAACTGTTACATTTACAGGTACTCAAAATGGTCTGAGAATCAAATCATGGGGAAGACCCAGTACTGGGTTTGCTAAGAACATTCTTTTCCAACATGCTGTCATGTTCAATGTCCAAAATCCGATCGTTATTGATCAAAATTATTGCCCAGGCGAAAAAGGGTGCCCTGGTCAGGTGAGATATTGTTTACGACTACTTGTATAAATTGAATTACAATGAAGTTTACTTCCCAACCAGTAAGTCATATATTCTCAAAGACTAGCTTCTTGTTCTTTAAATGTCCCTTTGTCATTCCTCTTTTTTCCCTCTTTCATTTTTCCCTCTTTCATTTGATAATTGTTTTCATTGTTTCTGTTTAAATAGGTTTCGGGAGTTCAAATTAGTGACGTGACATATCAAAACATCCACGGCACATCAGCAACACAAGTTGCTGTGAAATTCGACTGTAGTTCTTGGTACCCTTGTAGCAAGATCACACTGGATGATGTTGAAGCTCGTTACAAGAACCAAGCAGCCGAAGCTTCATGTAGCCATGCCGGTGGAACAGCTGTGGGTATGGTTCAGCCGACAAGTTGTTTGTAGGCTAAGATGGAAACACAACTCCTCATATTGGTTTGAATCTCATGGAGTAAAGAAGGAAATGCAGAATTCGTCCTCCGCAAAACAAAAGAAGATTATACTATAGGAAGATTAATTAGCTTAGTGTGTCAATGGCCTGAATGAAGCAGTTGCAGCTTTACTGCTTGAGCCTGTGGCATTGGCCGCCCATTGGGTGTTCTTGGACTCTTGGAGCCTGCCTTGCAAATTTGCTATTTAATTTAGATTGTCCAAAGTCAAAGTGATCAACCCCTTCTTGGTGTTTGTATCATGTACTGTAGTATAAGAGATCAAACTTAGTGTGGTTGAAGATCGATTTACGTGCAATGGTAATATAAACCTCTTGATTAGATATGACACGTGTGTTTGTTACTTTGTTTGATCTCGTTTTACATTTAAGTATGTAAGCAACTCCAACAGATTCTCCATATTTTGATTTTTCTCCATTTTAGGGAAAAAATAGTCTCTTTTGCTCCAACAGATTCCCTATAACTTTCTCTATTTTAGGGAAAGTGAGGAAAGAGAAAACCAAATTCCCAATATTTACAGCAATCTCTAAAATTTTAAGGAAGAATATGGAGATTTTAGAGATTGCAGTAAAATAAGGAATCTGTTGGAGTTGGAGAAAAAAAAAAAGCTAAAGCTTTAACTTTTGCTTCTCTATTATACAGAAATTATAGAGAAACTGTTGGAATTGCTCTAAAGGTCGAATTGCGTCAACTATTGAAAACAATTATAGAAAAGAACTAAAGAAGCAACTTGGGAAAAGATCAAAGTGAACAACCAAGGCCGAAAAAACTCTTTCAAAATGAGCCAGTTAGCCGAAAGCATATCAGTTTATGGTCGAAATAAATCACGAGGTTGCCATGCATATAATGCATGTAATTACAAAAAGTTTCTAGTCGCATATTTTAACTTCATATATCTTACTGGGGGCCGGCTCCAATTGGATTCACAGGCCATATATGAATTCGAAGTTAGTTGTTATACGTACATGCATGTGACAATACCAGATTCGTTATGAGTTTAGTGTGATTCTATCCCACTGTATATGATGGGAGAGGATTCTAATTTCTAACTAATATATACTTGATAAATTGAAATCAATAGCTAGCTAGTACATGTTCTCACAATTACACTATAAATATGTCTAGTCTTGCCCAATTGAGAAATTGCTATAAGGTTATTGAAGAGAGTAGAACATCGGTCTGAGAAGATCATCTACAGAATCAAACAGAAGAAGTTTGACCCCAAGTTTGTTGAGTAATTGTTTTATAATACTGAAATACTATGTGGCATTGTTATGTGGTGATATGAGTCAATATATTTTCGTTGATTTCAATAAAGTGGATAAAAAAATTATATTAAAAAGACTAATCAGATAAAAATAATTTTTATACGGATCAATCACATTAACTTGGACCGTACAATAATTTTATGAGTTTATTAGAACTTAATTAATTGGGCTTTTTTTTTTTTGGAAATGTAATTGGGTCTTTTGTTGTTTGATTCGGAGTACTCATACATAATTACATATAAACACGCACGCATCACGCATGGTTGAACTTGAAGTTGGTTACAGTGTTTTCGGTTGGCCATGCAATAGTACGTTGCTAGTGGGAAGTTGAATATATTACACCGTATGCCTAACACAGATATATATATATATAGGATTAATTTCAGTTTACCCCCCTGAGGTTTAGGGGTGTCATCATTTCACCCCCTCTACTTTCAATTTTGAATTTTTACCCCCTAAACTTTCCAATTTCAATCAACCGTGTCCAATTTCTCTATTTCCGTCCAAAGTCCAACGTTAACTTTGACTTTTGAGGGGTATGGTCTTTTCAAGATAAAAAAATATATACAAAAATAAATATATATATTTTTCGTTTTTTTTTTTCTGTTTCTTCTTTCTTTTTTTTTTTTTTTTTTTTTTTTTTTTTTTTTTTTTTTGTCTTCAACCTATACACCAAAAGTTATAATAAGTTTATAAAAACAAAAAAATATTCTAGGTGGTTGAAAGCCGCTTGCTGGTCTACGATATTTGTGATATATCTCCGATAAAGTGAAAATTTTAGGATATATCCCCAATAAAGTGAAGAAATATCTGTAAAAAATAATTTTACACTTTATCTAGAAATAAATATCTGTAAAAAAAAATTTTACACACTCGCTGGTCTACGATATTTGTGATATATCTCTGATAAAGTGAAGAATTTTAGGATTCCCTAATAAAGTGAAGAAATATCTGTAAAAAATTATTTTACACTTTATCTGTAAATAAATATCAGTATATTCCCAATAAAGTGAAGAAATATCTGTGTAAAATCATTTTTGGTCTACGATATTTGTGATATATCTCCAATAAAGTGAAAAAATTTAGGATATATCCCCAATAAAGTGAACCAATATCTGTAAAAATGATTTTACAATTTATCTGTAAATATCTGTATATCCCCAATAAAGTGAAGAAATATCTGTATAAAATCATTTTTTACAGATATTTATTTACAGATAGTGTAAAATATTTTTTACAGATTTTTTTCACTTTATCAGAGATATATCACAAATTCGTAGACCAGCGAGTGTCTAAAATCATTTTTTACAGATATTTATTTCTAGATAAAGTGTAAAATTATTTTTTACAGATATTTCTTCACTTTATTGGGGATATATCCTAAAATTCTTCACTTTATATCGGAGATATCACAAATATCGTAGACCAGCAAGCGGCTTTCAACCACCTAGAGTATTTTTTTTGTTTTTATAAACCTATTATAACTTTTGGTGTATAGGTTGAAGACAAAAAAAAATGAAGAAATAGAAAGAAAAAAAAAAAAAAAACGAAGAAACAGAAGAAAAAAAAAACAGAAAAAAAAAATTATTTTTTTATATATTTTTTATCTTGAAAAGACCATTTTTACCCCTCAAAAGTCAAAGTTAACGTTGACTTTGGACGGAATAGGAAAAATTGGACACGGTTGATTGAAATTCACGGTTGATTGAAATTGGAAAGTTTAGGGGGTAAAAATTCAAATTAAAAGTAGAGGGGGTGAAATGATAACACCTCCAAACCTCAAGGGGGTAAACTGAAATTAATCCATATATATATATATATATATATATATATATATATTACATTTTTATAAGCCTAAAGGTCAACAATAATCACATGGCCACAAACAAAACAAAATTCCCAGGAACAAGCAACCCTAGTTTAATCCATATCCTTCATCCTTATTCTAATGGGCAAATGAGTCAATCATATGAACATGTACTTATGGTGTGCCACGATCATTATGTACTATTCCTTCTACATTAGCTGGTCTTTAAATGCATGTATCCAAAATCTTTTCCAGCATGTTATTCAAATGCAAGAAACATATATATCAATCAGCTCAACTCTATATGAAGTCCACCAACAAAATTCCCACGTGTATATATATAATTAGTTGGACGCTTGAGACGCCTAAAATCATGCCGTAAACTCATGGAAGCAAATCGCGCAAAAGTTCCTTCTTACGTACATTTGATCGTACCAAAATAATAAAATGAAAAATAAATTCATGAATTACTCAAATTTTTATTAATTCTTTACAGTTTCTTCAGTTACAAGTTAAAGCTAGAGACAAGCACTTTTAGTCTTTAATTAGATGGTTCCAGAGTTTTGAAGTATTATTATACAATAATTATTTTTTATGAACAATAATGTTAATTCTTAGAGACAAGGAATTAATGTGCTTCTGTTGGCCAAGAAATAAGAATATGGGGGTTGTGATTCGCCGACGCTTGAATCTTGCATAATGTCTGATAGGGACATTACGATTAATGCATGAAAAAAAATGATGCAATACTCATGCAATTAGATATAGGTAACAGAATGCCGATAAATTTTAAGGGTTTTGCTTGTATTAATTCTGACATTCTATTTAAGGGATTTTTGTTTTTTGTTTTTTTGTTTTTGTGGTAGACACATTCTATTTAAGTTCAAGCAATCCAATTCTTAACTCACGAATTCATTGATGATGTTATATACAAATCAATCGGTCGTGATCATGGACGGTTGGAATAACGGGAGAGTTGGTCCAGAAAAGATAGAATTATTAGAAATATTCACACATATAACTCATAAGAATTCAGAATAAAGGCTAGTGTGTGTGTGTAAGAGAAAAAGTTAGTTTAATCTTGCTGAAGATTGAAGAAAGTCAAGAAACTCATAAGAATTCAGAATAAAGGCTAAATAACATATAACTTATAAGTGAGTAATTTATCACTAATTGCATCGAAATTTTTTGGACAAAACTCAACGCAAAATAAGTGATTAAGACAACATTAGTATAGTGTTTGACACTAATTAAGTCAAGTACGTGTATCATTGTTTAACATTGTTTCACAGCGAGTCATCATTTATTCATTTTCAATCAAGTCTTGGGGGCTCGGTTTACTGGATTCTGATCGAATTTGCTTCTTTGATTAAGCTAAGCCTTCGGGGAAAAAAAATGTTAACAGTAATGGATGAGTAAGGATTGAGTTATCAAAAGGATGCGTCAGCTTTAGTATATGAATTAACCCACGACTATGTGGATAAAAGCCAACAGATCTATGGTTAAGTACAAAAAATATCAGTGGCCGGTGCATTGCATAGTGGTACAAATGTTTACATACTACGATTCTTGTTTTTAAGTTTTCTATGAAATTTACTTTAGAAGTTATTATTTAATAGTGACATTTCTATACTAAGTATGGTTCTATATATCACGCAATAGTATAATCCCGCCATTTATAAAGGAGAAGCTAGCCTATCCCTGAACACTCAAGTAGTGTCTCATGTAAGTAAATGGTGAATTAATTTTCTTTTGCAATATTAAGAGTTCAAAAAAGTACTTTAGCTTTTCCGTTCAAGAGAAATCTTACCGAGCTCTGTACTTCTGTAACTGAAATGGTCAACTTCTGTACTCATTTACTATCTTTGGTTTTTACAAGAGATAATTACAATACTATAAAGCATGAATGACAATTGAAGGCTTTCTTAATTCGAAAAAGTTTGAAACGGGACGAATAAAATTACGAAAAGAAAGATGCAGTGAACCATGATTGAAGGAAATGATCCTTGTTGTTCAAGCAAGTGAATCAAACAAATGTCATAAAGTCATTTTGCAAACTGCAATATACAGTAAAAAAGTAAAGGTGATTTCGGCGCCGGCGCATGCTTGCGTTTTAATTTCTGTCATTGCATGTTATCAAAATTAATTCAAGATTGAATAAAAAGAAAAAAATCAAAACCAGCTGCTATAAATACACCTCAAACCATTTCAACTCCAACCATACCACCATATCCTTCACTCCTTCAACTCATTGACCAGCCAAGCCTCTCTCTCTCTCTCTCTCTCTCTCTCTCTCTCTCTCTCTCTCTCTCAATGGCGAATCCCAGAAGCCACATTTTTCTCTCACTCCTCTTTTTCTTCATAAACTCCGGTGTCTCCAATGCAGTTACTTACAATGTGGCCGATTTAGGAGCCAAACCAGACGGCCAGACCGACTCAACCAAAGCCTTCCTTTCTGCATGGGCCGAAGCTTGTGCCTCGGCCAATCCCTCGGTTATTTATGTCCCGGCCGGAAGGTTTTTGCTTCGCAATGCAGTCTTCAGCGGACCATGTAAAAACATAGCCATCACATTTCGCATTGCCGGCACACTCGTGTCCCCGTCGGATTACCGAGTCATAGGAAATGCCGGTAACTGGCTTTTGTTTGAGCATGTGAATGGGATTACAATCTCGGGTGGAATTCTTGATGGACAAGGCACTGGTCTGTGGGATTGCAAAGCCAACGGCAATAGTTAGCGGAGCAACTGTAAGTTACTTGAGGCTTTTACTCTTTTGCTTGTGAGAATTTCAAAGGTCAACCTAGCTAGCATTACGTGTTTAGAATCGTGTAAATCACACAAATATCCCGAATTATCTTCTATATATTATTAATGTGTGGACTATTGCAGACGCTTGGGTTTTCCAACTCCAACAACATTGTCGTGAGCGGATTGACCTCCCTAAACAGCCAAATGTTTCACATAGTCATCAACGGCTGCAACAACGTGAAAATGCAAGGTGTTAGGGTTTCTGCCTCCGGTAACAGCCCAAACACCGACGGAATCCACGTCCAACAGTCCTCGGGCGTCACTGTTCTCGACTCTAAAATTGCAACCGGTGACGACTGTGTCTCAATTGGTCCTGGAACCACTAATTTGTGGATCGAAAACATTGCATGTGGACCAGGCCATGGTATCAGGTACGGAGTAATCTTCCATGATCAGCAGTATTAATTAAACCTAATCAAAGTTTACATATATAACATTGCAAATATAGAGGCTATACTTCAATCTTAGATTCATTACTAGTTCTTTTTAAATATCTGCTTTCTGAATTTAGCAATGGTTTGATTGGTGTAGCATTGGAAGTCTAGGCAAGGACCAGCAGGAGGATGGTGTGCAAAATGTAACAGTGAAAACTGTTACATTTACCGGTACTCAAAATGGTGTGAGAATTAAATCATGGGGGAGACCTAGCACGGGGTTTGCCAAGAACATTCTTTTCCAACACGCTGTGATGGTCGATGTCCAAAATCCTATCATCATTGATCAAAATTACTGCCCTGGCGAGAAAGGTTGTCCTGGTCAGGTTAGTTATCAATCAATCACTTATGGTCTTACGTAAATCAAGTTACAGTTAAGTCTGGTTCCCCAATTATAGTACAAAATCTAACGATTTCAATGTTTTCTTTTCTTGTTTGATAAAATTGCCATTGAATTGCTTTATTTGAATAGGTTTCGGGAGTTCAAATTAGCGATGTGAAATATCAAGACATCCACGGGACATCAGCAACAGAAGTTGCGGTGAAATTCGACTGTAGTTCAAAGTATCCTTGTAACAAGATCACATTGAATGATGTGAAGCTCAATTACAAGAACCAAGCGGCCGAAGCTTCCTGTAGCCATGCCGGTGGAACGGCTGAGGGTACGGTTCAGCCTACAAGTTGTCTGTAGGGATGCAGTTTGAATCTAATTAAACTATATAGGATTATACATAAAATTAAATAATAGGAAAATTCCTTTGTAAGTTTTAAGTGTGATGTATAGGTCAATGGCCTAAATGAAGACGTATGTAGTTGCTTGAGCCTGTGCCATTGACCACCATTGGGTGTTCTTATTGGAGCCTGGCCTTGCAAATTTGCTTGTTGATTAATTAAAGTTGTAAGAGATCAATGTGAGATTAAACCTGTTGATTTGAATTTTTGTTTGCTTAATCTTTTGTTACGTACTTTTTAAAGAAGCATGTACGTCCAGTATGAAACCACAAAGGATAGTCCCCAAAACAAAAGCTGAAGCAAAAAAGAAATTAACAAGCAGTCCAAAAGAGACCAATTAATCTACTAATTAAGCCAAGCAAACTGATATGAATCAGAAACCTAATTTACTAAGACCCTAAATATATTATTTCTTAAAGCCGATTTTTTTTTGTTTTTTGTTAGTTTCATAATAACAATAGCAGAACAAAACAACTAAAAGAAAACAAGAAAGGTCCATATAGTATTCCTTATTTTTAAAGTTACACATTTTCGGTACATGATATAGTTTATGGTGTTTTTTTTTAAGTAGATTTACTTTATGGTCAAGTTAATTAGTACGTTTCCCATAGAGTGATTGTGTAGTACTGAATAAGATGAGTAATATACATATGCTAGCTAGCAAGTAGCGTGCATAACTATGTACCGGGCATCTCCAACAGACTAGTTAAATTCAAATTTTAGTTATATATAACTATTTTTAAAGCAAAATTCAATCCAACAGACTAGCTATTTCTAAGTTAAATTTAACTTTAGCTAAATTGGCTAGCTATATTTAGCTAGAGAATCATGCATAGCTAAAGCAAAAGTTATATTCATCTCTCCTCTTTTGTCCACATGTCAATTTATGATTGGATAAAATATAATATATTATTTATAAATAGCTACTACTGTTAGAGCAACATTGTTAAATCAATAGCTATATTTCACAATTTTAGCTATATTTAACTACAAAATAATTCATACTGTTGGAGATGCTCTAAGATGCGCGCCTAGGTTGCAATGGCTTCAGAGACTAAACGAAAGTGTTGGATGGGAGTATTACATTGATTTTTTTTTTTTTCTGCCAAGGCAATTCGAGCTATTTGACCACTCCCAGCCTGTCTTTATAAGATAGACTGCTTCATCTGTATACATGTATGTTTTCAGATAGTAAAATTATTGATTTTAGAGTACAAATATGATTGGCAAAAACGTGAGTAACTATAATTTTTTTTCTTATTCTTTACTTAGATACTATATATATACTGTGAGAGTTCGAATGCTTTACGTGAGCGCACAATAAGTCAAAAATTAGAACCACAATGTATTTTTGGTGTCCACATTTCGTCAAAAATTTTGATATATACATACGTGCACACAGTTGGTTGGCGAAAGCTAGTTGAATTATGTCTTGAAGTACCTAACCCCATACTAATATGTTGCTGTGCGTATGAAGCCTAAAGGTCAAAACTGATCACATGGCCATGGATGCCGGCCTCCACAAATAGATTTTGCCTGAAACAGGGAATCCCTGAAACATGCAATTCTAGCGAATCCATAAGTAAATATTCAATCATTGATTGAACACTTATGGTATGCCACGATCATTACATGCTTTGACCATAATAAATCTGCTAGGTTTCACATGTAAATAACGTGCTTCAATTCATCCCAAAATCTTTTTCAGCAGCTAGTAAATTGTACAGCGATAATAAGCTTACCCCGGCGCCCTAAGCTACTTATAGTCAAGATGATCTATATCCATAAGTAGGCCTGGCATTCAAACCCGTAACCCGCAAACCCGCACTATACCCGCACAAACCCGCCCGTTTATTAATCCGGGCTAAAAAAAACCCGCAAATTAACGGGTTTTGCGGGTTAAACCCGTTGGAACCTATTGGAACTCGTTAACTCAAAATTCTTCCCAAAAACCCATTTCCCATTACCCATACGGGTTCCCCATTATTTATTATTATTATTTTTTTCAACCAGGGCATTTTTATAATTTTTCTTATTCCGTTTGAGGATCCAACAGTTGGATCTTCGTATAATTGTGAAAAGATGATTCAAAAGGAGATCCGTGAGGATTCGACTGTTGGATCGTGTATAATTTTGTGAGGATGATTCTAAAGACGATCTGGGACGATCCAACTATTAGATCTTGGTATAATTGTGCAAAGATGATTCAAAAGGCAATCTGTGAGGATCCGACCGTTGGATCGTCATATAATTTTGTGAGGATGATTCTAAGGGCGATCCGGGACGATCCAACCGTTGGATCTTCGTATAATTTTGAGAGGATGAATCTAAGGGCGATCCGTGAGGATCTGACCTTTGAATCATCGTATAAATCGGTAAAGATGATCATCTAGGTGATTCGTGAGGATCTGACCGTTGGATCGTCGTATAATTTTGAGAGAATGAACCTAAGGGCGATCCGTAAGGATCTGACCGTTGAATCGTCGTATAATTTTGAGAGGATGAAACTACTGGAGATCCGTGAGGATTTGACCGTTGGATCATCGTATAAATTGGTAAAGATGATCATCTAGGTGATCCGTTAGGATTTGACCGTTGGATCATCGTATAATTTTGAGAGGAAGAAACTAAGGGCGATCCGTGAGGATTTGACCGTTTGATCATCATATAAATTGGTAAAAATGATCCTCTAGGTGATCCGACCGTTGGATCATCGTTTAAATTGGTAAAGATGATCCTCTAGGTGATTTGTGAGGGTCCGACAGTTAGATCGTCGTATAATTGTGATTTGTGAATTATTTTTTGTCAAAAAAGGAAAGGACAAAAGATCTAAAAAGATAGAAAATAAAAAATTTCAAAATAGAAAACCAAAAAAGTTCATATAGAGAAAATGGCAAATGAGGGGTTATATACATAAGTCTTAATTGGTTTTAGTTGCTTTGATAAAAAGTTTAAAAAAAAAAAAAAAGTTTATGGGTTTTAACGAGTTCCAACGGAAAACCCGCAAACCCGTCAGGTTTGACCCGCGAAACCCGTTAAGCTAATGGGTTCTTACCAGGTCGGCCCATTAAGAACCCACACAGTACTCACACTATACCCGCACGTTGCCAGGCCTATCCATAAGCGCTTAGGTCTAGGTTTCATAGGTAGGGTATTATGACGCAGTCGGAAAGTAACCCTAGGTTTAGAAGCAATAAACCTAAAACAAGGATTCTGGAGTCCACCAGAGATAAATGAGAAAACTCTCAATTTGATTAATAATATGATAAGAGATAGGTTCTGCAGCCGTTTAATGTTGCTTATATATGAGAAAAGGAACTCAGACCAACAATGAAACCCTAAATCCTACGGATAAAAACAAAACAAATCCAAAACAAACTAAAAAACCGAAAATTCTGAAAAATAGTAAATTACAGTTTTGAGGCCCTAAACAACTCCGAAAGCCCGAAAATGCCCCCACATCGTGGCAAGCAATGAGTTTTGTTCCTGGAGTTGTTCCCTTTCCAGAAAGGTATAGCAATTACGATTCGGACACCGAATGCCAAAGTTGCAACAAACCGGGTTTTCCTCCTTTTCCATGATCGAGCTGTTCTTCAATTCTTATCACCATTCGCTCTACAGTAGTCTCCTCCACCTCCGAAGAACTCGACTGCACGAAAACTCAGTGAGATCAGCAATATTAAAGGTGTTAGAAATGCCCATGGAATCAGGAAGTGCAACAACATAAACATTGTCGTACGTTGATCTTCTTCAACACCTTAAAAGATCCATATTTTCTCGGCTTCTGTACATACCTCCCTATTATGGAGTATTTGCTACATCACCAAGTATAAGTAACACTCTTTTAGTGGGCCCACAAGCCATGGTGGTAGGGCTGGGCGTCCGGACCCTAAAGACCGAGGGCCCGACCCGAATCGAGGAAAAAAGCCCGATTCGGTTCGGTTTTAGAATAAAATTTTTCAGTTCGGTCTAAAGCCCGACCCGAATTCATGTAATCGGTTCGGTCTCGGGTTCTATATTTTCAGGGCCCGAAAGCCCGAACCGACCCGAATACTGAAGCAGTTGCCACATGTGAGTCCATGATTGGGTGTTATAATAATAAGCTAAATATTTTTTTTTAAAAAAAACTAAAGGTAAAGCCGTAAAGGGCCTTCATTCCTTTAGTCCAGCCCTAGAGATTAGAGAGTAGAGAGTACTCGTCTACTCGACCTCAGCCTCCCTCTCTCAGTCGATAGCCCGATACCATCGATGCCATCGATAGTTTGATACCATCTCAGATTCTCCATCTCAATTCTCAAATTCTCAGCCCCAAATCTCCATTCAGTCTCAGCCGGTTAGCCTCAAATCTCAGTCTCAACTTCTCTCTCCAGTCTCCAGTCTCGATCTCCAGTCTCCTCTCTCTCTAGTCTCGATCTCCAGTCGTCGCCGTCGATCTCCAGTCGTCGCCGTCGATCTCCAGTCGTCACCGTCGATCTCTCGATCTCGATCTCCAGTCTCAACCTCTCTCTCCAGTCTCGATCTCCAGTCGTCGCAGTCGATTCTCCAGATTTTTGCCGTGTTTGTCTCAACTTGAAGAGAACAGGTAACTCACTAACTCTTATCCAGATTATAATTGATTTATGCAGTTACTTTTTCCCATTTATCTCAACCTGTAATTGTATTGTTTTGGATTTTCTTGGCTTTTGCAACCTGTTTCTATAAATTCAGTTTCATAGGGAAGATAGACTCTTCAATTTTGCAACCTATTGCAAAATTGAATTTATAGAAACAGGTTGCAAAATTTTGCAAAAAAGTACACAAAATTGATGATAGACTCCAGTAGCAGTAATTATCTATCTACAATGGCTTCTAGCTCTTTTTGGCAAGTGTACTAATACTGTCCTGGTATTGCTATTGTGGTTGCTGAGAAAGCAGGTTTAGGTTATGTGTTTTTCAGAGGAATAGAAAACGAAAAATCTTAATGGTGAAGGGAACTCACGGAAATATCATTTTAGTGCAGGCTCTAGATGCTGCTTTTCAGCATTATGAAGCAGACTTACAGAAAAGAGCTGCAAAGAGTGGAGAGTTTCCAAATGGGAATGGGTAGAAGTTTGCCCTGATGAGCAGCAATTTGTGCAAAACGGGAGGATTGTGTTCATGTTTCTGTTGCAGTTGTAGTATCATTCAAACTTTGAATTTCAAATGATTGAACACATAGTTGAAATGATTGAATAATTTGGATTGTTTTCTGTTGGACAATGGACAATGTATTTGTGAGTTTGTGTTGTAAACTATATAAATTTGTAATAATGCATGA
Source organism: Rosa lucieae (assembly GCA_024704745.1). Classification (NCBI taxonomy): domain Eukaryota; kingdom Viridiplantae; phylum Streptophyta; class Magnoliopsida; order Rosales; family Rosaceae; genus Rosa; species Rosa lucieae. The sequence goes on from JANPXK010000652.1 coordinate 16,892, forward strand.
TTGCTGTTATGTTAATGAGATAATTGGATATGTATTCTAGTCTTCCAGGCAAGGTTCTAAAAAACGCTAGGCGCTAGTCGGGTGGAAGGCCGGGGACTAGCGCCTAGAGGCCTAGGCGGGGACTAGGCGGTTTTTTTTTTTTTAATTTTATTTTTATTTTTATAACATATAAATGATATAATTATAAGTTTATAACATATAAATGATATAATTATATAAAAAAATTGCAAAACAGAGCCTAAAACAATTGCAAAAACAACCTGCAAATCTGCAATTCAGTAACCAAATCCAAATCTGCAATTCAAAGTCTAAATATATCTAATTCAATATTTATCAAGCAACATTCCAACCAAGCAACATATAATTACATTGTCATAAATAAAAATATAAAAGGTAAAAAGGTATCCTCAAATTCCAAATCTGCTATATGTCATAATTATATAAATCTGCAACATTCCAAATCTTCCCCACTTCCAAGTTCCAAGCCTAACCCTCAAATTCTTCTTCTTCATATCCCTCTAGTACTCCCTCCTCATCGAACTCAAACTCAAAAGTCATCTCATCTTCTTCCTCTTCATCCGATACAAAATCCTCCTCATGAAGTTCCCTAATTTCTTGAATTCTACTACTTCTCCTATGCTCTAAGCTACTATCCACTCCCAATCCCGATCCCTCTCCAACTACTTCACTAGTAAGATCGGAATCTACATCTTCATCACCACCATCCACAATCCATCCTTGGGCCATAGTAGCTTCACATGCTAGTAATACATCCACATTCTTCTCTTTCATTCTTCTCTTCTTGTTGATGATCTTGGCATTGAATTGGACATAAACTAAATTGTTCAACCTCGTTGTATCTAGTCTATTCCTTTTCTTTGTATGGATCTACATAAAGAAAAAAAAAAGAGTATATTATGAGTTTCTAAATAAGTAAACTACATTCCTACTTGCTTATAAACTTACAAAAATGCATAACTAAATAAATACTTACCCCCTCAAAAGCGCTCCAATTTCTCTCACATCCGGATGAGCTTGTGGTCAATGAAAGTATCCTTTTAGCCATACTTTGCAATCTTGGTACAAGGTTTCCATAAATATTCCACCACAAAACTAAAAAAAAAAACAAAAACAAAACAACAACAATAATGAATTAGCCAAACTCCAAAAACTAAACAAACAAAACAATAACAATTGGCTATATAAAAAAAATTAAAAATAAGTTGGTATTTCTTACCCGGATTATAAGTGTCATCATTTTGTGCGCATCCCGCCTTAGCCAAACCTCTTCCAAATCCATCCTCTTTCTTCAAATACTTGTGCAATTCTACATTTGTCACCAAACTTTGAGTTTGAATGTCATCAGGAAAGAATGTCTCAACACAAGTGAAGAACTCATCCATGACCACATTATCATTCTCAAGACTTGGATTGGCATATGTGTAGTAAGGGTTCAAGAGGTAACCCGCTAAATGCAATGGACTATCAAGTCGACCACGGGCTTTTCCATCAACAATGTCAAGGATGGGACGATAGTGAGTTTCTTGATCTTTGAATGCCATTTTAATCTCCTCCTTGGCTCTAAGTAGTTCTCCATACACAAAGCCCATTGATGGCTTTCTATCCCCATCAACAAGGCGAAGCACCTTGACTAAAGGGGCAAACACCTTCAAGCAAAGACTTACCCCATTCCAAAAAGAAGCACTCAAAGCAATATTCACCGCCGCCTTCCCCTTTACACTCTTTGCATGCTTGCTTTCATTCCATTTCATCACTAGTAATCATAGCTCTCAACTCATTCTTCTTCTCCATCAAGCTTTGCAAAGTGAGGAAAGCTGTTGCAAATCTAGTGACTCCCGGCCTCACTATATCTCTTTTCCTTGTAAACTTCCTCATCAATGCCAAAGTCTTGTGATGTGCATAAATATAGATGGTGAAGCTCTTTGCCCTCTCAATCACCCCTTTGAATCTAGGTTGGTTGCCAATTCCTTGAAGCATAAGATTCAAGGTGTGAGTTGCACATGAAGTCCAAAATATGTTTGGCCTCTTCAACTTCATCAAATCTCTCGCCGCCATATTATTTGAAGCATTGTCCGTCACCACTTGAACCACATTTTGTGGTCCAACATCTTCAATGCATTTGTCCACATATTCAAAAATATACGTCCCGGTGTGTGCCTCATCCGATGCTTCCTTAGAAGAAAGAAAAGTTGTGCCTTCCACACAATTGACACACAAATTCATGATACTTCTTCTTTTCCGGTCGCTCCAAGCATCGGTCATAATAGAGCAACCATTCAAAGCCCACTCTTCTTCTTACTTCTTCAATAAACTTTTAGTTCTCTCTACCTCTTCCTTCAATAGTGGCTCCCTTAATTGATATTGGCTTGGAGGTCGGTAACCCGGGCCAAATTGACCAACCGCTTCAACAAACCTCTTGAAGCTATCACTATCAAAGGCATGAAAAGGAATCACACGGCTTCAACCATATCCAGCACACACTATGTGTTCTTTGCTTGAAAAGTGCATCATTGATATTTTGTTGTCTCATCTTCCTACTTCCATCCAATGAAGAATCCGGATCGATGGGGGTTGCAAAACGGTCCATAGGCCCAAGAGTATGCGGCATTCTTCTTGTCCCTTGACTTGCTTCATTGTCTTCATCTCCTTCAAAAATGACTTCTTGCCTCACTTCTGCTTCATGTCTACTCTTTTGTTTCTTCTTACTCTTTGCCTCTTCAATAGCATTCTTGCATTTGGCTTTATCTTCATCCGAAGACTTTTTACAAGGAGCCACATTTCCCTTGATGTGGGCAATACGTTGCTTCATTCGATATATCCCACCACTAAGTACTTTCCCACACAACTTACACTTCAACCTATCCAAGTTTGAGGCATCCGCCAACTCCGCATATTCCCATCCAATATCACCCGAACCACGCTTCAATGATGAACCCAACTCTGAAATTGGATTAGATGCCGAGGAAGATGTAGTACCCGCCATTTTCCTAAATAAGTAAAAAGAGTATTCAGTAACCAAAACTGCAAAAGCAGCAAAACAGTAACTATGATATTCTATTCAAACAGAACCTTCTAGTCAAAAAAAAAAAAAAAAACAACAAATGGCTCAGAGAAGTAAGAACTAAAAGGATCACAAATTCAGTAACAACAAAACAGAGCCAAACAGTAAGTCAGTAACTAACTAACTACTAACTAAAAGGATCACAAATTCAGTAACCAAAACTGCAAAAGGAGAAAAACAGAGCCAAATAGAGGCTAATTCAAAAATCAAAAGTCCAACACAGGTAACAGGTTACACATTAACTAAAACAACCTGCAATTCAATTAACCAAAACTGCAAAAACAACCTGCAATTCAATTAACCAAAACTGCAAGCAATTCAGTAACCAAATCCAACTCAAAATGCAAACAAAACAGAGCAAAAGCTCTACACAACCAACCAGTACCACCCAAATCACATAAAGCACGAACTTGTTATCCCAATCCTGTTTTCAGGATCTGGGTAATTAAAAAGGGATTGACTCAATGGATTCCAAATTTCCAATACACAGAATTGCAAAACCAAAACACAAAATAATCATCAAGCTTCAAGCAACATTCCAACCATTATTCGAACCAACAACGTTCAGCAACTAACCAAGGCAGCATCAAGATTCAATATTCAATATTCAATATTCAACCAAGCATTATTCGAACCAAGGCAGCAACTTACCCAGAAATTGAAGATTCAAGAATCCGGGCTGGCGAGCTATGCAAAATTGCAAATAGAGCTTCAAGAATCGAGCTTCAAGAATCAATATTCAAGAATCAACTTCAAGATTCGAGCTTGAAGCCTTGAACCCAGAAGGCCAGAAATCGAACCCAGACTTCCAGAAAGGGCGCTTGAAGAATCACCAGGCTTCGTCCTTGAAGAATCAGTGAATCACTGAGCTAGAAGCCTTGAACCCATAAATCGAACCCAAAATCTAACCCAGAAAGGCCTGAAAAGAAATCGAACCCAAAAATTGTGAGATTGAAACCCTAGAAATTGAAATTAGACTGCAACACAAACACACGAATCAGATTTACCGGCGAGCTGGAGAGCTAGAGAGCTGGCCTGAGACTCGGAGAGAGACAGAGAGACTGAGAGCTGGTCGGCGTTCGGCAGCTGCGTTTCGATTTCATCGAGAGTCGAGAGTTCGAGTTTAGGTCTGTCTGAGAGAGTGAGAGATCGATCTCTTAACTAATTGATTGATTTTAAGAAAAAAAAAAAAATTTAAGAACCCGCCTAGGCGCCGACCTCCCAGAACCCTCCCAGTGCCGCCCAGACCCGCCTAGGCGGCCGACTTTACCCCCAGCGCCTAGCTCTCTCGACTAGGGGAGAATCGGGACGGAAATGCCGCGCCTAGCGCCTAGGCGGCCGCCTAGGCCGATTTTTAGAACCCTGCTTCCAGGTACCAAAATGAATGCCAAATGACAAGGTGCAGAATTGTATTTGGAAAACAGGGAAAACAGGCAAACAATCTTGAACTGGAAATTGGGCCCGAAAAGCCAGAAAGCCCGAACCGGCCCTAACCGGTTCGGTTTCTATCAGTTTTCATTTCGAAAAAAGCCCGAACCGATATTCTCGGTCTAGGTCTCGGTATTACTGATTTTCGGGCCCGACCCGACCCTAGCCCAGGCCTACATGGTGGGACTCGACCACGATGTACTTCTCTTATACCTCAACACTCAAGCTACCCCGTAATAGTCGGAAGCTGCCAAGAGCATATTGGGAAGCCACCATCCCGGCCTTGCCAAGATACCTCCATGATAAGCTTTCTACACTAGAATAGAGACTTCTTATCCCATATTGGAAAACATGTAAACGAAGGAGCCTCCCTTCCCTATAAAAGGAGACTCCTTCCCAATTACTTAACATCGTATTTCACACTTTGTAATCCCTTTGAGCCGCAAGACCCAAACCCATATAGTGCAACACTTCAAGTAGACGTAGTTTTCTGCTAAGGCGGGAGACGGACCACTATACATCTTGTCTTCTCTCTCTTACTCTCTCTTTTTTTACCGTTAATTAGAGCATTCGGTAGTAACATTAACATCTTTAGCTTGTTGTAGGTACCAATAGGAAACCTCTCTCATTCCTTAGAAACACCATCACGTCATCACTATTGGAACACTTCCACTCTTCGATGCTTGTCAGCTGCAACTTTATACTTGGCATTAGTTTCTTCCAACTTGGCCTTAACTTCTTCTCTAACAGACTGCACATCCCTAACCATGCCCTCAGCAGCAACACTAACACCAGGAACTTTAGAAAGCTTCATTAAATCAACCACATGTTGAGGAACAGTAGTACAAACTAATGAGAATGGTGACTTCCCTATGGCACTATGCACAGCACTGTTATAAGCAAACTCCACCTATGGCAAGATATAATCCCATTGTTTGGGCCTATCTCCACAAACACTCCCAACCATATTACCCAAAGTTCTGTTAGTAACCTCTGTTTGCCCATCAGTTTGAGGATGAGCTGTGCTGCTACAATTCAAAGTTGTTCCAAACATTCTCCACAACGTAATCCAGAAGTGACTAAGGAACTTCGTGTCTCTATCAGAAGTAATGGACTTGGGCACTCCATGCAAACGAACCACCTCCCTGAAAAACAGTTTGGCTATATTGGAAGCATCATCAAACTTCTTACAAGCTATAAAGTGTGCCATCTTGGAGAACCTGTCAACTACCACAAACACATAATCCATACCCCTTTAGGTACGGGGTAATCCCAACACAAAGTCCATAGCAAGATCCTGACAAATATCTTCAGGAATAGGTAAAGGTAAATAAAGACTGGTATTTTGGGACTGACCCTTAGAAACCTGGCAGGTGTAGCACTTCATCACAATAGCTCTTATATCCTTCTTCAGCTGTGGCCAGAAATACCTCTCCTCAAGGCTACCAATAGTTTTGTCTCGGCCCAAGTGTTCACTCAAAACCCCTCCATGCAAATCTCTAATCAGTTTCTCCCTTAATGATAAACTAGGAATACATAGCCGATTGCCCTTGAATAAAAAACCATCATTCTCATAGAAATCTATAATTGCATGATTGCTATTGCACTTGGCCCAAATCTCCTTAAAATCAACGTCTTCTGCATACAATTTTTTCAAGAGATCAAAACCCACAATCTCCTTAGCTAAAGAGACCAGCAAGGAAGCCCTTCTACTCAAAGCATCTGCGACCCTATTAAGAGTACCAGATTTATGCTGAATCATAAAGGGAAATTTCTATAGAAAACTCACGCACCTTGCATGCATCTTGTTCACAGTTTTCTGACTATTAAGGTACTTCAAGGCTTGATGGTCAGTGAACAATACAAATTCTCTCTGAATTAGATAGTGCTCCCATTGCTTTAACACCCGGAACACATCATAAAATTCCTGATCATAAGTATTCCACTTTTCACTAGCTTCACTCAATTTTTCACTAAAGAATGCTACTGGCCTCTTCTCTTGTGACAACACTGCACCTGCTCCCATGCCACTAGCATCACGTTCAACCTTGAATACCTTGTCAAAATGGGAAGAGCAAGAACCGGTGCAGTACAAAGTTTCTCCTTGATTAAAGAAAAGTTCTTCTCTTGTTCTTCTCCTTACTGGAATTTGCCTTTCTTCAAACATTCAGTAATAGGAACAGCAATGGTTCTGAAATTTCTTACAAATCTCCTTTAAAAAGTAGCCAAACCATGAAAACTCCGCACCTCATAAACTGTTTTTGGAGCTGGCCATTCTCTGATAGCTCGTACCTTCTCTTCATCAACCTGAATGTCTTCTTCTCTAACCACAAAACCCAGAAATAACAGCTTGTTGGTATAGAAAGTTCACTTCTTTAGGTTAATGTACAGTTTATTTTCCTGTAAAGCTCCCAAAACCTGCCTCAAATGTACTAGATGTTCTTCTTTGGTCCTGCTATATATCAATATATCATCAAAATACACCACAACAAAAGAACCAATAAAAGGACGAAGAACCTGGTTCATAACCCTCATAAAGGTGCTGGGTGCATTAGACAACCCGAATGACATCACCATCCACTCATATAACTCATCCTTGCTCTTAAAGGTTGTCTTCCACTCATCCCCTAGCTTGATTCGAATCTGGTGGTAACAACTTCGAAGATCTATCTTTGTAAACACCTTGAACCCTCCAACTCATCAAGCATGTCCTCCAAACAAGGAATAGGAAACCTGTACTTCACAGTTATCTTATTTTTGGCCTTGCTATCAACACACATCCGCCATTGATTGCCCTTGTAGTACCCCCCCTTGCAGTACCCGGAAATTCGTTGTTATTTTATGAGGATTTTTTCAGAATCTAATTTGTAGTTATAGGATGGTTTCGTGGCTCGTGGACTGAGCGGAAGTGTTCGGACGAATTATTAGTTGAAGAATATGGTTTTTTTTTTTGGGGGTGCAAAAGTTGACTTTTTATTCGTTGGGTTTCTCCGAAAACTTCCTTCATAAAAGTCATAGAACACGTCGATACGAGTTTGTGGAAATGCGGAACGTGGAAATCAGAGTTCATATGAAGAAGTTATGGTCATTGGAAAAAGTTTCCATTTCGGAAATCAAAGTTCAAAGTTTCCATTTTCAAATATTTTCTCTCTTTCTCTCCTAAGCCCGATTCGCCTCTCCACTTCGCCGGCATATTTCTTCCTCCTCCGGCCACCATAGGACACTATTCCAATTAGGCTTTCTTCGCCTCAACCTCCTCTTCAAGTCTGTGGAAGTGATTCTTCATAATTCGAGCTGTGGTGGGCGTTGCAAGGCCGAGAAGAAGCCACGACGGGGACGAAATCGCCTTCGTCTGAACTGGAGATTCTGGCCACCTTTGTTGGTGATTCTTGAGGGCTTTTGGAGCCCAGAGGACGTAGAGCTCTTCCCTAAGGTGGCTTGCATTGATTCAAAGTGTGGAGGGTTGAATTTTGGATTTGAAATTCTACGGTTTCAATCGGCCCAATTTGTTCTAAGGTAAAATTCGATCGATTGGTTTATAATTGGACTTTGGTGTCGTTATAAAACTTGTAATTGGAGTTGAGATGAAGAACTTTTGTGTTGGGGGTTTTGCCAAATTCCGACTTTGGGCAGGTGGAGGCGCCGCCACTGTGGTGGTGTTGTCCGGCGGTTTCCGGCCACTTCAGGGATAGTTTTATTCCTGATTTTGATCTACTCATCGATACGAGCATTTCAATACACAACACATAATTTTTTAGATCGTATGAGCATGTTAGGGTTTTTCTGATTTCGATAGTTTCGGTTATCGATCCGTGAGGATCCGACTATCCGATTGACTTGTGGTTTTGTCACATCGATTGTAGAAGCCTTCTAGAGATTTTGGGTGGTCTTAGATGAGGGTTCGTCTCAATTGGCATTACCTTCAGGGTTGTTCGATTTGGGGATTCGAACTTTAATCACTTGGTGATTCGTATATTGATTTGAGACCATTGGTGCTTAGGTACTTCTCAAGGTGATTTGGACGAGTTGTTGGTGTGAGTGTTAGTTCAGTTCTATATAGAAGACGCATCAGGATTTTGAGGTGAGTAATCTCACAATGTTCATTTACTAACGGGTTTAGCTTATCGTTTTGATAGTTATTTAGTTAACTGCAAACTATAGTTGGTATTAGTAGCATTCCTGAGTGAATGTCTACATATATATATATATACATGTGAAATATATATATGTAGGTAGATTTGTGTGATAAAACAATAATTGTGGATGTGTTCATTTTATTGTTTTTGGGTGTGACTTTTCGTGAAACAATATTTTGTGAAATGATTGATTTCTATTGTTTTGAAAAGTGTTGGGTATTGTGGAACATTTTTAGTTCGCGGGTGGCTATTATTTAGTGTGGGTCTCGTACCAGGAGTAATTGATAAGGATCTATTACAGAGAATCTTTTATTTTAGTTTCGTGTAACATTTTGGGTCCAGTGCGACTCCATTAAATGTTTTGGTATTTATATTGTGGATCCAAAGACTTACGCGTTGAGGATCGTGTATCACGAAATGTGATCGTGGGTGGGAAAATCAGGAATTCACGCCTTTGCCCGGGTTAGTGGATACGATCAGTTAGAGCTCTAGTCTATCCCCCGTGATTTGTTTCTTGATTGAAACGTGTGGATTTATCCGGTGATTTGCGTGATTTGTTTCCTTGTTTGAAACGTGTGGTTTATCCCGTGATTTGCGTGAATTGTTTCCTTGTTTGAAACGTGTGAGTTTATCTCGTGATTTGCGTGAGTTGTTTCCTTGTTTGAAACGTGTGAGTTTATCTCGTGATTTGTTTCTTTTTTGAAATGTGTGGGTTTATCCTGTGATTTGTGTGAGTTGTTTCCTTGTTTGAAACGTGTGGGTTTATCTCGTGATTTAGTGTGAATTGTTTTGAGTTACTCATACGAGCTTTCATAAGCTTACCGGGTTTGTTGTGTGGCAACCCGGTGCACTATTCAATGGTGTAGGGGTTAATCCTGCAGGTCAGGGTAATCGTGGCTGAAACAGAAGTAGCATGCTAGCAGCTTTACGGTAGGAAGTCAATTTTGTGATTTTACCGTTATTAAGACTTCCACTTGTAGTAAGCTATGTGGAGCATTTACTTATTATTTTGTTGTGGCAATTTAATTTGTAAACTCATGTAATATACAACTCTGCGTAGCGAGTATATATTGACTTTGTGGGTTTAGGGTATCAGTATGTACTTGGTTTAAAAGGGAAAAGTTTTCCAAGAATTTTGTATTTATGGCTGAATGATCACGCATGTATAATCATGAGATTATATATATCGATTTTTTATTTATGTTAAAAATCGGGGCGTGACAGCCCTTCTTAGGAACAAGGAGTGTGACGTCCCATATCTCAATTACCTGTTTGCTAGTCATTTGGACGGTAAACGACCTTTATTTTCACTTTTACTATCGTTTCAGTACGTTTAGTGGCCCTAAAAGTTGACTTTTTGTTCGGGTCAAAATTTGAGAAAATTTCCTTCACGAAAGTTGTAGACGACGTTAAACCGAGCGCATACATATGTGGTACGTAGGGATCGGAATTCGTATGAAAAAGTTATGAGCGAAATAAGGATGTTACTGTTCATGGTAAATTTATATATATATATAGAAATTTTACTGTGGTAGGTTTCCAAAACCGGAAACCCACCCTTTCTCTCTCTTTCCCCCGATCTCTCCCTCTTTCCTTTCAGCCTCTATCTTCCTCCTCTCAATTCTCCGCCGTCCGGTCACCTGAGGACGAGTCACCGATCATCACCGGTGCGCCTACTCCCCCTCTTCACGCTAGTACCCGTGGGTCACGCCAATTTGGCCGGAGAAGCGAGAAGCAAACTGTAGCAAATTGGGATTTTCCGGCAATTCCTTCGTTTCCAGCCGTCTCCGGCCACTAAACCGGCGTCGAAGGCTCGGTTTTCGACGAAGATCGTTTCCCCTAAGGCCTTTTGCTTCGATTTGCATCGTGGAGGTCGAATCGACAACCTAGGGTTCTTGAATTTCTGGGTTTTCTCCACCGGTTGATTTCGACTGTTTCAAGGTAAAATTAGATTGTGTTGTAGTTGAGAAAAAGATTGGGTGTGTTGAGTAGTTGCTGCTGCCTAAATTTGGTGGCCATCGGAGGTGGTGGCCGTCGCCCACGCGCCGTCACTGTGGGTCACGGGTGGAGGCGCGTAGGGGCGCTTTTTAATTTCAATTTTTAGCCTATTAAATTCTATAATTGTTGTAGAGGTTGAATATGTGATTTTGGTTAATTTTGGGAGAAGTTTGTCATGGATTATGAATTTCCGAAGTTTGAGAGTTTCGGTTGTTGATTCGTGGGAATACGACCTTCGGATTTCCCTTGTTCCGATGTGGAATACATTAATCGATGGGTGGATATTAATGGTGAAGTTTGGTAAGGATTGGTGGAGTTTTGAATCGGATATAATTTTCTAAAGATTTGAATTTTGGTTAATGTTAATCGTGAATCCGATTGTTGGAGTTCCTCCATAATTGTTATATAGTTGAAATCGACGAGGGGGCAGTGTTGGTGAAGTTTGATTGGGTGTGGAAGAGGATTGGAGAAGTTGAGGTTATGGGTTTTGAGATTTATTATTGATTATCGTAAATATATCTGTCGAATTGTGGTTTACGGATTATATTTGTGTACAGGATGTGATACCGACCTATCGCTCGACGAGGGCCCTTACGCTTGGATACCACGTTAGCCGTATATCGTGAGTGGACTTTTATTTTTCAAAGAATGATGCATGCATTTATTTAATAAGTTCCGAGATTATAAGTTATTTATCAATTCACTTTCTCGAGCATATGGTCATTTCGGAAACGGTTTTGGTTAATTGATTTACTTGAAGATTTTATGGCGTGGGGGGTCACGTCATTCTCTTATTTATTTATTTCCGATATGATTTCCAGATTTATACTTATTTATATCCTATTTATTTTGATGTTGAGATTATCTTGGCGGGTGGGACACGTCGTTGGAAATTCATTTACGAGAATTGGGGAAGTTTTATGGATTTATACGGTTTTTGGATTTACTTTTGCCATACCTTGGGTGACTTATCATTGCTAGCATTGATCTTCCGCCTTTGTGGCGAGGTTATGGGATCACCGAAGCCCTCCGCCTTTGTGGCGCTGGTTACTGTCTCTGTGACAGTAATTCTGAAGCCCAGTATCCTATTGCTACACATAGTGGTTGTGATGCCCCAGAAATTCGTATTCATTTTCCGAGGAATTTCCGGAATCTAATTTATGATTGTTGGACGGTTTCGTGGCTCGTGGACGGAGCGGAAGTGTTTCGGACGAATTAATTATTTAAAAAGTATGGTTTTAGGGGGGGTTGCCAAAGGTTGACTTTTTATTTGTTGGGATTCTCCGAAAACTTCCTTCACAAAAGTTGTAGAGCGCGTCGATACGAGTTCGTGGACATGCGGAACGCGTAAATCAGAGTTCGTATGAGGAAGTTATGGCTATCGGAAGAAGTTTCCGTTTTAGTATAAATATAGAAAATCAGAATTTTATTTCATTTTCCTCATTTCCTTTTCCGGAAACCATACCCTCTCTCTCTTCTCTCTCGTCCGCGCCCTAAGAGTTAAAGATTTTCGACTGACCCGACCCGAACCCGGCTTTCCGACCCGACTTTTCCGGCGAGCTCCGGCCACCTCCGGCGACGAAACTTTCCAGACAGGATCTCCTCCGCCGTCTGGTCGTCCCTCTGGTGTTCTCTAGCGCCGATTCTCCTCCACGGCGGCGCTGCAAGGCAACACGGTTTGTGGATTTCGGACCCGGCCGGAAATCCTTATTCCGACGTCGGCAAGGCTTCAAGTTTTCTTGGTTGAGCTCAGAACAGCCTCGCCGATCGATCCTTGGTGGTTGTTTGGATCGATTTTACGTGAAACTTCGATCAACTCAGTTGGGATTACTGTTCACGACTTGTGAGGTAGTTTTTGATCCCTTAGGCTTGTTTTCTGACTTCGATCCAGTTATGAAAGTTCACAAGCATGCTTAGATGAAGCTTTTTGTTGTTGGGAGTTTTGTGAAATATTGAGTTTTGGCCGGCGGCGGTGCGCCACCACCTGTGGCGGCGTTCCGGCGGTGTTCTGGCCATGTATGGAACTGTTTCTGGTATTATATGTCTTCTACTCGTTGATACGAGCGTTTCGATATATAATATGCAAATTTTGGAGTTCGTATGGAATTGTTATGATTTTTGCAGTTTCATACCGATCGATTTATTCGATCCGTGAGGATTCGAGCGTCCGATCGACTTGTGGTTTGGTCACATCGATCGTGGACGTATTCCGAAGACTTTGGGAGGTCTCGAATGTGGTTTTGCCTCGATTGGCGCCACTTTGGGGATTTTAGTTCAAAAACAGGGGTTTCGAACTTTAATCAAATATGAATCGTTACTGATTTAAGATCATTGGTGATTAGGTGCTTCTAAAGGTGAATTGGACGAGTTGTTGGTGATAGTTTTGGTTCGGTTCTGTATTGAAGACGCAGCAGGAGTTCGAGGTGAGTAATCTCACGAAGTTCATTTCACGAACGGGAATACCCTTATTGTTTTGAGAGTTATTTATTAACTGCAAACTATAGATGATATTAGTGGCACTTCTGAGTAGATGACCATGTGTGTGTATATATATATTATGGGATGTATATATATACATACGTAGTCATGTATTAGTAGGCATTTCTGCGCGGATAACTACTTATAGATATATGTTTACGTGAAATATATATGTTTTGGTGTTTTTGTGGATTTATGAAAACAATATGCATGAAATGATGCTTTTTATTGTTTTGGGGGTGGTTTTTGGAAAACAAATGATTTGTGGAAATGATTGATTTCGATTTGTTTTGAAAAGCGTTGAGATTTGTGTATGAAAACAATGGGCATGAATTGATGCTTTTTTGTTTTGTGTTATGGCTTTTTCGGAAACATGATGGAATGATGATTTCGATTGTTTTTCAAAAGCGTTGCGATTTGTGTAACATTTTGGGTCCAATGCGACTCCTTTAATGTTTTGCTCCAAGGGACATTGCGGCCCGAGGATCGAAGGTCTGAGACCTTGGGCAGAATATCAGGTGACCACGTCTTTGGCCGGACGAGTGGTTACGTTTTTCAGTTAGAGCTCTAATCTGTCTGCCATATAGGTAATTCATGGGGTAACGGGAATTGGTTATTGACAACTCATGACATTACGTATTTTTAGGGAACAAGGTGTGAGTTGCTTCCTTATTAATGGTTTTTAAGGGGACAAGGTGCAAGTTGTTTTCCTTATTAACGATTTGATAGAAATCAAGGTGTGAGTTGCTTTCTATGGTACGTTTGGTACGTTTATGGTACAACTGATAGAATTCAAGGTGTGAGTGTTGTGTTTTCTATGTTGTATTGATAGAAATCAAGGTGTGAGTTGCTTTCTATGGTACGTTTATGGTACAACTGATAGAATTCAAGGTGTGAGTTGTTTTCTATGTTTTATTGATAGAAATCAAGGTGTGAGTTGCTTCTATGGTACGTTTATGGTACAACTGATAGAATTCAAGGTGTGAGTTGTTTTCTATGTCTCGTGTTTTAAGGAAATTAAAGTGTGAGTTATTCTCCTTTATTTCGTGTTTTTAAGGAATCAAAGCGTGAGTTGTTTTCCTTATCTTTGGAGTGAGTTGTGTGTGGTTTGAGTTACTCATACGGGCTTGCAAAAGCTTACCGGGTTTGTTGTGTGGCAACCCGGTGCACCATTCCAACGGTGTAGGGGTTAATCCTGCAGGTTAGGATAATCGAGGTTGAGGCAGCGAGCTAGCAGCTTTACGGTAGGAAGCCAATTTTGTGACTTTACCGTTATTTGGACTTCCGTTGTAGTGAGCTCTGAGGAGCATTTACGTTTATCTTGTTGTTGACAATTTAATTCGTAAGCTTGTGTATATATAACTTTGGAGCGAGTGTATATTAACTTTGAGGGTTCAGGGCATCAATATGTGTGTAAGTTTAAGGGAAAAAGACTTCAGGTATTTTGTATTGATGACTGGACGTTCACGCATATATAATTATGGGGTTATATATATCGATTTTCATGTGTGTAAAATCAGGGGCGTGACAGTGGTGCAAGGGTATATTACGGGAGTAATGGGAGTACTTTAGCCTGGGAGGCTATCACCCGAGCCTGGGTGGCTCACTTGTATGGCTATCGCCTTCCCCTACTTCTTATACTATTTGTGACTAGCGGGGCTAGTCGGCTTGCATGAGCAAAACTCCTCTTATTTTATTTTTGTTAATCATTGCATGCATCGGGAATTTTAAAGAAATAAATGTGAGAAAGTATAAAATCCATTTAGTTTAAAATCGTTTATTTTTGTCCACTCACGCTAACGTTTTTATGTACTTTCCCCTGGGCCATTCGGTTTCAAATGCCCAGATTGCAGTATTGCTGCTCGGCGTACGAGAGTGAGCCATAGTGACCGCACCTGCTTCCGCCATCACATTCTGTAGGTGACATGTTTAACCTACTGCACTCCTTGTCCATTTATATTTCTAGAATGCTCTGATTACTAAGGGATATGTGACCCAGACTTGTATGAATTATATTTGAGATCTATGACCCAACTTTGGTGATTGTAGTAACTTTTACCTTTTGGAGATTTTGTATGATGTTGTTAGCTTTGAGATGGGATTGGTTGAATTTGGGAGCTGGGTGGCTCCAGGAGTTGTGGTTGGATTATTAGAAGTGAATTTTGGTTTTCTGCAGGATTTTGGGTTAACCATTTTTAAGGGAGGTTATGCCGAAATTTTTGGTAAATCTCCTTTAAAGGTGGGTCCCGCAGGGCCACTTCGGATTCCAGGGTGGAATTCGGGGTGGGTTCTGTCAAGGAGATCTGGAACTGTACAAGGACTCATACTTTCACGAATGAACCCTTTCTTCAGCAAGTCTTCAATCTACCCCCTCAAAATCTCATTCTCCTTAGGACTCATGCGGTAATGGGGCATGTTTCAGTTGTCTCAAAAGGATTAGATCCAGCTAAATCACGTATAGGTCTGGTCTACTACTATCACTCTCAGTATCGCTTATCTGTAAAACAAACAAAGGTAAGAGGGAAGACCGGGTGTGCCGGACTTCAACTCTCCGATGTCTAAGTCAGTATCGATATGAGATAATGATAATGGAAAGCGATAACAAACAAAGGTAGCTTGAGTACCTTTATAATGGAAAGAGATAACAAACAAAGGTAGCTTGAGTAACAAACAAAGTTGTCTCAGAAGGATTAGATCCAGCTAAATCACGTATAGGTCTGGTCTACTACTATCACTCTCAGTCTCGCTTATCTGTAAAACAAACAAAGGTAAGAGGGAAGACCGGGTGTGCAAGACTTCAACTCTCCGATATCTAAGTCAGTATCGATATGAGATAATGATAATGGAAAGCGATAACAGTTACCTCTTTGGGTACGGTTGTTGGAGATGACCTTAATGTAGCAGATGTGTGGAGGCTTGGTTCGGTTTCTTTCGGGGTTCCCGATATCGCCCAGAGGGGTATCGAGACCCTCATCTGGGAGCTTTCCTTACCTCTGTATATGTGATATGAGTCTTGTGCTTCCGATACTTGTGCCTAGGAGATATGTGTATACCAACAAGTCCCCCAAGTCCCCGGTCAAGAGTTCTCTTGGGTAGGGAGTTTGTCTTTGGTGGAAGTATCGGAAGTGCAAGGCGAGTTTATGCCACGTGGCTTCTATACAACCATTCCCCCAGTCCCCCAAGTTCCCATCCAAGAGGAGTCTTGGCTGGGATGAGGAGTTCGTACACGCAACTGGCATTGTGTGGCTATCGAGAATCTGTGTTGGGGTTTATGCGTCTTTTGGCGCATAGGCGATGCCCTGGTGACACGTGTTCTATTGTCATTCGTTTTTCGTGTGTGAGAAGTCCGGTGTACTGGATTCTATAACATGTAATAATGGCGTAGTGGTAAGGAGTCGAGGCGACGACGCATTTTCTCTATAACTCTCAGATATGTCAGACAAGTGGTGAGATCTGGTGTCGTCGTCCTTGCACGTCCAACGATCCCTGTATTCTCGAGGTCCCTATATAAGGACAGAGGAGGGAGATGGGGGTGGTTACTGGTCCTTTGTTCTTGTTGGAGGTTGGGATAAGAATTTATTAAAGTTAGAACCTTTGGCATTTTGGGAGCTTGAATCTTGCGTTTGGAGGTCGGAATTCTGGGTCGTTTGAGGCGTTGTCTCGGTTTCTGATACGTGCAAAAACAATCGCCAATTTAAACCCTGAAAAATGTAGTTGTTAGTATAGAATAAGCAGGGAACGTTCAAGCCGGCGATTGAGGGTGCTAACATGTGAGACTAATTTTAAGAAAAGAATATACAAGTTACGAAAATTATAAATAAACATGTCGAAATTTACAAGAAAATACAAATACAAGTTAGAATTAGATTAGAAATCATACTCCTGAAAGGATACATTTTACAAGTCACAGTCAAATTAGAAATCCATATACAACAAAGAATACTAATCATATACAAATTAGAAAACCAAATCAAAATAGAAAACAAATTCTAAACTGACACGAATTAGAAATACAAATACAACACAAACACAAACAACAAATCCTAATTAAACTCTAACTACACAAATCCTAATATACTATTCATGAAAACACTATTCACGGAATAAAAATATTTTTTCAGATTATTAACAAGTTATTCACAATTTACATGCATACTAAAAACCTAAATCGATTTACATATTTACAAACACAAAACATAAAAGATAGGGGGGGTTTTAAAGATCAAAGTATAAATTTTCAGAAAACAATAAAAGAATAAAACGTTTTCTATACAAAGGTGGGAAAAGAAGAATTTTTGGAAAACAATTTATCAAGAACAATTCAAGATCAATCCATTCATGCATCCCTTAATCTTGTTAATTACCATGGAACGATATCAACCAGGAAACAAAGTTACAAGCGCCCAATGTCCCTTATATGACTTCCCTTTACACAGTTGATCAAGCAACGCACTTAATCCAACATATTTCAAATGCAGGTATCACACAATCGAAGCGACTCATAATCTCATGCATTCGAATCATTAAGAGCAAGTGAAAGTTTAGTCAATAAACATGCAAATTCAAGTACTCAACGCAAGTCTTTTCATTACATGCATAATCTGATCTCGACCTTTGTCCAAAGCCTTTACTACTATATTGAATTAGGATCAACAAACGTTCACCTAATTACTAGCTCCAATTACATGCAATCATCCTAAGTTGGCCACCAAAGAACAAGAACAAGAACACATAAAAGTTTTCTATAAAACAAAACCAGATTATCATTCCATATATTCGGAAATTAATCAAGATCAAACACACATAAACCAATCAATCATTGAAAAGAACATCAAAATTGCATCCAAAAATCAGATTGTCAACTCATGGTTTCGGTTTTACACATAAAATCAAAACAGAAATTACAACTAAAGAACACAAAATAAACCGTGAAGTAGACATATGGAAGGTGGTAAGAACAACCCTTGATCACGTCCCAAAGACCCAAAGCAGCTCCAAGGTGGTGGCACAAGGTGAAGATCACGGCAAAGATGGAGGATGGCACGGCTAGGAACTTGAAATAGCGAAAACCTGAAACTCAAGAGCAAACCGGTGAGAAATCGAAATTGTGGAGAATAATGTGTCACCCCTGGATGTCTAATACACAAGGTATTTATAGAAGAAAGTCCCAAGGCACTCCCAATTCGTTTCTACTTGGTTTCTCTTAGTTCGTGTTGATTTAGGACTCCTTTGGCTCAAAACAGATTTCCGGTAGGATTGACCTCAGTCCACTAAAACAACCATAACTTCCTCTAGAAAATATCTATTGATGAACCGTAAAAATATCTGGAAACTAGACATCCGTAGATTTCCAACCATATAAAGATCATAATTTTTTGAGCTCTGAGCTATTTTTGACACTCCGTTGAAGTTGACTGATCTGCACTGGCAGATTTCCGAATCTTTAATGGATTTGACTTTTGAGGCACAAGTTTAGTCCAATTAGGTTTTCCTTTGCATCACATGCCTCTCACATGTCTTCCACGCCTATTCTGAAGTAGAAACTTCAAGAACTCCCTAGAACCTTCAAGAACCTCACGGCAATTCAATCCTTACTCAACAAGAAGTCCAAATTCCACATTGCTTTGTAATTCGAATCCCTTGTTGCTTCCTCTTCCATGTGCACGGCATATGACCTTCTTGAGACTTCTAGATGCTTCATGGACGTTCCATAGACTTCTCCTAGCTTCCCCAGGTCTCCTAGTACGAGTAGAACTCCATATGCAAGTAGGTTTCCTAGTTAAATACAAACTTATTTTCTGCGATTCTTCTACACTCTTCCGGAACCTTCTTGAGTAATCCTTATCCCACAGGGACTCCTTGTCACACTAGGATTCCTTATCTGAGTAGAATTGGGTTTCCTTATCCAAGTAGGACTTCTAATTTCCGCGACTTAAGAGTTTGAATCCAAGTCAGCTTCTAATTCCTACTCCAACTAGGATTCATTTTCCTAGTCAAACTGGGAGAACTTCCATTTCTTCATTTCTTTCCATTTCTGCATCCTTTATGCCTTCCTTAGTCATTTCCAGACCTTGAGACTCCATTTTACCTGAAAAACACTAACTAAGTTAAATTGATCAAGTTAAAGGAAATAACTTAGCAAAATATAGGGTTTAAACATTATAAACGTCACATTTTATGCTCCTATCAACTTCCTGGTCAGAGGAGTGAACATGTACACTGTCTTCACTTTTATGGGTTTCTCTGAGGGCGTTTGTGTGGTAGTGTGGGTTTCATTGGTGAGTCGCTTGCCGGAGGTGAAATTTGCCTGTGAGCTCTGGGTCGTCATGAGTCTGGTTAAGTTTTGGAGAACGTGAATTTTGGGTTGAAGTGGGCTTGCTGTTGCGGCTCCGGCTAGGTTATTAGATTTTGAAATTTGGTGGGGCGGTCGGGGAAGGCGATAAACAGGAGTCAATTGATTGAATGTGGGTATTGCGCGCAGTATGGTACGGGAGCATCACGATCATGGTAGGCGAGAGGGTTCCTCCCGTGGAGGTGAGGGAGTTCCTCGTGCTAGTGTTGAAGCTTCTCGTGGGGATGGTGGAGGTGCTCCTTGTGGGCATGGCGAGGTTATTCCTCGCGGGCGTGGTGAGGGTGTTCCTTGCAGGGGTGCCTTGGCTGCTTCCCGAGGAGGTGGCGAGGTTTAGTCTCGTGAGGTCCCGAGTAGGGTTGATCATATCGCAGGCCCCGAGGCTCCCGAGGGTGAGAACGTTGAGGTTTTGGAGAGTCCTCACTCGCCACGCGGGCGGCTACTTCTTAGCGATGTGCCCATTGATTAGCCGGGGTCCGAGTATGATAAAGCAGCAGATTGCTGAAATGAGGATGACCTTGGGCATTCCAGGCAATGTGTTGCTACGCCCTTTAAGGGATGGTGAATGTTTTAACCACCCCGAGATGCGGTGGTCGTGCTTTTATGAGTATCAACTCAAGTGCGGGCTGAAATTCCCTATACCGGACGAGCTGTAGTATCTGTTGTCATGCCTAAATGTATCGTTGGGGTAGCTATCGCCAAACGCACTTAGACAAGTGATGGGAGTATGATGTTGTGGAAGCTTAGCAGGCTGCTATATCCTAGCATTGGTGAGTTTATCTCTTTGTTCAAGATGCAATACTTGACGAAGGCTGGCGGTAGTAGTTGCATTAATTTCAGGGCGCGTGGCTGCACGATTATCAAGGACCTCCCGTCAAATATCTATGCTCATTGGCGGGGTAGGCCTTGCCTGGTTGGGGGCCGCTGGCAGAATCCAGACATGGTGCACCGGGCTATGACTCATTTTCAGCCTATCTGTGAGTATCGTGATTGCATTTTTGGTGGATTTTGTCATTGGTATGTGCTAACAGCGTGTCTTTATATCGTAGTGAGGCAGGAGGCTGTCCTGACCACGCTAGAGCAGAAGCATGTGGCAAGGGTGTTGGGTGCATTTCCCAGGGGGACGAGGGGGTTCTATCGCCTATGTAAGCTCCTGATATATGAGAGGTGGAAGCTGGGGAGGCGTCCGGGTGAGGGCCTGTTTATTGTTTAATGTCTAACCATTCCTGTTGTTTGCGGTTCCTCTGACGTTATTTTCTTTCTTGTGTTGTACTGGATATGCCTAGCGAGGCTGCTGGCAAGAGTGATGCCCTATAAGCGGAGGTGGATACTGATGTTATCATTAGGGAGTTTTAGCGAGAATCGGAGACGGCAAGGCGAGTTGATGTCAATCTTCCTAATAACGTACGTGTGACGGACCATCGGGTGAACATGTTGTTGCCCGACGAGTTGTATATGAGGTTTCCCGACACTGTGTTGGAGTATCTTAACCAAAAAGCCGAGGAGCAGGCGGGTGCTGAGGGGCAGTTGAATCAAGGCCATCCAGAGCCAGTTATTGGGGAAGCTACTCAGTTCCAACAGGTGGGCGAGGCTGGTCAACATTCCCAAGTACTCGTTGAGGAGCGCCAGTCCCTCGGTGGTCAGGAAGGTACAAGGCAGTCCCCCTGAGGCTTGGCATGAGGGGTGGACCCTAACGTCGTGGGCTAGCCATCGGAGCCAGTGGTAAGTGGAGATCTTCGTCGAGGAGTTGTTTTAGGAAGTTGAACGGAGCCAGAGTGATACCAGTGCCAAGGCTCGTCTGGTACAAGATGTCTTGTTAGAGCAGCTGGACGCGGTCTTTGGTAACCATATTGGCGGTCCGGTATCGCGAGAGGTCATTATGATTAGGGCTGGATTCGGCCCAAAACCGACCACAAATGGGCCAAACCACTACTTAACTGAAGTGGGTCGGTAAGCCCAAACTGTAACCGAAACCGGGCCGAGCAAGGCCCAAACCGAATTTTCAGTATGCCGATTATTCGGTTGGTTTGATTCGGTAATGGGCTTCCACCGAAATATTGGGCCATCTAAATTTTTTGGGTTTCAGAAGGCCCATTTCAATTTTCCAGCTGTTTACTTTTAGCAGCCTAATTTTTCATACTTATTGACTAATCAGTTTTCCAGTTTTTGGGCTTTTACAGCACAGTTTTAGCCTATTTATGGTTTCCATATTTATAGCTGTTGCAGCCTACTACATCATATCATCCACACATTAATCATTCAGCTACAACTATAAGTTATAAAACCTAAAAGTGTAAAAGTACATGATACGGCACATTGCACAAGTCCACAACAAAGTACAAAGCTGCAACTCATCAAAAAGTTCAAAAAAAAAATAACGTAGCAATTATTAAGAAATTACATGACCAACAATTAACAGAAAAATACGCATTGTCCCATTATATATAAAACTGAAGAAAAAAAACACAAGTGAGGTTGCTTTAATGTTCCGATCAGCCATCACCTCATCTTCTCTAGTCTGGGGATGCAGCTACACAGTTTCAGTTTTTCAATATTAGAGACTAAAACATAATGCAGCAACTTGATGCAGCAGCCTAGAATTGATGAACTTAAAGAAAACATGATGAAAATAATTGAA
The DNA here is from genome assembly GCA_024704745.1 of Rosa lucieae. Classification (NCBI taxonomy): domain Eukaryota; kingdom Viridiplantae; phylum Streptophyta; class Magnoliopsida; order Rosales; family Rosaceae; genus Rosa; species Rosa lucieae. The sequence goes on from JANPXK010000652.1 coordinate 39,001, forward strand.
GAGCTAAGTGACAAGACTGATTGCATACCAAAACCTTTGCACCGGCAGAAAACTGAATTGTGCATCTTCTTTATGTTGCAGCAGTGGTCGTAGAAGAGCTTGGTTCATCCAATCTAAGTCCAGCAGTTTCTACAAATTAAAACAGAAAATTGATAGTGAGTAAAAGTACAAGAAAATTGCAGAAATCACATAACCCCCCCACTCACATTATCTGATTTAAGAGTGGTTTGACCCTTCGTTTCTGGTGGTGGCTGGTAAAGAGGGCTGGTTTTGCACTTCTTTGCGTGAGACCACATTGAAGAAGTCCCATTCACAGTGCTGGAGGTAGGTACAATTTCTTGGCAGAAATTGCACTGTGCAACCTCTTGATTATCACTCCCATCACTTAGTTTCGACCTAGTGAAACACTCCCAGTTTTTGCTTCTTCCTAACGTTGGCTTTGCGTTTTTACCCACCCTAGTTGCTTTCTTTCTTTTTCCACCTGCCCTAAATGTAAAAGTATTATCATGCCCTTCGTGAGTAGGAATGGTTGGGACTGACTGTGACTCTACTTGAGGGATGATATTTAGGTTAGGGTCAGGGTTTGGGTTGGGGTTTGAAGGCTGAACTGTAGATGAAGTAGAGGTGTGATTAAGGTTACTGCATATTGAGGGGTACTCAAGCTACTAGAAGAAGATGCCATCTACACAAACATGAAAAAAAAAAAAAAACAACCAAGTGTCATTACCAAAACATTAGCAGTTCATTACTTATAATCAAATATTAGCATTTATCATTTATCAGCAACACTATCATTTTATTCATTTATCAGCAACACAACAGCAAAGTAGGTCTAATGCATTAACGTTTCCAATTCATTATCATTAAGCAGTTCTAATTCATTACCAAAACATTACCATTAATCATTACCATTCACAATTAATCATTAGCATTCATGAAACAAAAACCTGCATTCCTGTTCATTACCATTCGTAGGCATTCCTAGTACTCATTAATCATTACCATTAATCATTCTAGCATACATCAAACAGTTCATAGCATTCATCATTCACATAGCATTCATCATTCACATGCAGCTCAAGTACTATTAGTCTGTTACCTTTTAAATAAAAGCTCCAACGTATGCTCCTACCAGCTTTGTTGCCTAGCAAAGAAATTAAGTAACGTTAGAAATCACAATTTCCACACCAAAAGTTTGTTAATGAACAAAAATATAAAAGGGGGTAAAAAAAAGTCAATAACCTTTTTGGGGTAAAAAAAAGTCAATAACCTTTTTGTTAATTGGCGAAGAACAACATCATCGAGTTGTTCCATCTCTATTCCTGGCCCTCTGTGAAGTTTCTGTAATTGGAAATCACAATTCTTGGTAAGAGTTGAATTAGCCACCAAAAAAATAGACCAAAGCCTTAGTCTTTGGGGGTTCACAAGCTATCAAATACATCCAAGTTTGTCTCAAACTATATAGTCCTCAATGCCACCACAAATCATATACCAGTTTATTCGAGTTATAGCTAACCTAAAGCTAAACAAGAAACAAAATATGAACTCAATTGAAGGAGAATAAGTGTTTCTCACCTGCAATAGTACTTTTTAGCTCTAAAAGTACCTTCTCAAATAAAGAAAACCAAATTAAAAATCAAGAAGAAGGCCAAAAGCCCAAAATCATCTTATGGGATTAAGGAATGAGGACCCAACTTAACATACCTAAACATCCAGGGTTTAATCCAAAAAAATGCTCTCCCTCTGCCTTCTCTTTCACTCCTTCCTCAGCTTCTGCACCTTGCCGAAGTCGTCAACCTTGTAGAACTGGAGGACGGTGAGCTTGACCGTCTTGACCTTGGAGTTTCGTTTGATCAAAATCAAGCAATCAACAATAAAAATTGAACAACAACATAGAATAGGGGTAGAGATTATCTTTCGGTGAAGGAAACAACACTTTTCCAAAATTAGGGTTTCGATGGTTTGGGGATTTTCAAACTACAAAGGTTAATCTGTCGAAATGTCGAAATTGTGGAGAAATAAGACTGGGGATTTGGGATATGACCTCCTTGCAAGAGATTTGTCCATGGTTTTGATGATTTTAGGGGTCGGAATCTGGGGTAGATGATTTTGGGGAGGGAGGCGGGTTTAGGTCAAGCAAAACAAAGAACTGAAGAAGTGAGAAATGAGACTGGGGTCGAGCGAATAAGTGATAGGGTATTAGGGTTTGTTGGTTTTGACAATAAGAACTAAGTGAGAAATAAATATAACATTTGTAGTATTATATATCGAGAGCAGGTTGTGCTCTAGTGGTTGGGAGCCGAGTCGCTGTGGAAAAGGATGTGGGTTCGAACCCTGCCTCTTACACAATTTTATACATATATGTATATTTTTCGGTATTTATACATTATATTCTGTCGGTACGGTATACCGATGGTATACAGTATGGCATACCGTAGCCGAGCTGAATGGTATCAAACGGTACGGCTCAGCCGAGCCGAAATTCGGTAGGCCAAATTTTTGGCCCAAATCGGTTCGGGCCGGTTCGAATTTCGGCCCATTCGGTTGCTTCGGCCCAAATTGCCAGCCCTAATTATGATTGACAGTGGGGAAGTAGAGGTGACTAGATAGGTTGTTAGTGATGAGATATCGGTTGCCAAGGCTGTTGAAGCACAACAGGAGGTTGGAGAGGGCTTTGTTGGGGGTACCCAAGTTGCCAAGAGGGAGGCTCTTACCCAGGTTGGCGATGTGGAAAGGACCTGAGTGTCTGAGACTTGTGCTCGCACTGATGGAACTGGGTCAAGGAAGAGGGTTGGTTCACAGCTTCATCTCGGGAGCCCCCAGTGGGTGTTAATGTCGATACCCGCGGAGGTAAGAGGGCTCTGGTTAACGATGTGTCGCTCTCCAGATCTACAAGTAGAGGTTCTTGTGACGAGGTGGCGGAGGGGCTTGCACACACTCTTGGAGAGATTGGGATCTCAGATGGTTCCATTTTGCACACGGTTGCTGACTTACGCAATTGCCATCAGGATTGCGGTCGTTTGAATGTCGGTGACCCTCACCTCGGGTATCGGGAGGCGCATGAGAGGCTGATGAGGGTATGTATCTCGATTCATTTGTATGCTTTTATTTCCTTGGCATTTTTGCATATTCTAATTGGGTGGTATATGATGCAGGCTGTGAACATGAATTATCAAGCCTCCGCCGAGTTGCTTGCGCATTTTGATCTGGAGATAGCCCGGCTACAGGGTGAGCTGAATGCTGAGAGAGAGAGAGAGAGCCTGCTAGCTTCAAGAGGCGTTAAACCGTGGTCAAGTAGAGCGCGAGGATATGAGGCGGGCGATTGATGATGGGATTACGAGAAGGATGGAGTTGGAGCAAGCGCTCGCATTAGAGGAGTCTCATCGACAAGATGCCGAGAACGTTGTGGCCCTGTTGAGGGAGTCAAACATGGAATTGACCAGGAAGCTGCAAAGAGTAGAGGTTGGCTTGAAAGCCTTAGAGCAGGTCAGGACTCGGGTTGGTGAGGCTGAAGAGCGTTTGTAGGAATTGGAGAGGTAGGTACGAGAGTGCGATGCCGAGTAGGAGCTACGTGGCTTCACCCTGGAGAGTTTGGCTCCTTAAGCTGATCGTGTGGTGAAATTGGAGGGACAAGTTGGCACTTTGCAAGGAGAAGTTGACCGTTTGCGAGTCATTGAACTCCAGGCAGGCGAGAGGGAGGCAGAGATAGAGTGACTGAGGAAGGAGTTAGCTAAGCAACAGACTTGGGCTAGTGACTTCGCCGAGGAGTGTCTTCGACTGAGTGCTGCTGCTGAGACCCACGTTGATAATCTTAAGAAAGCCAAGCATGATGGTGCGGACAAGGCAGTGGATCTATATCTCAAGTCGGCACCATTTCAAGAGAAAATGAATAAGGCCTTCTCAGATGGGGCTTACCACTAGATCTGTGATGGTATCATCACTGGCTGGATTGATCAGGAGAACACGGTCCGCGATATGCAGGCAAAGAAGGAGGCGCGATAGTAGGCTAGAGCCGGTAGTGGTGGTCGGAGCGCTGGGATTGTGATCCACGAGCCGACTACTGCAACAGAGCATGTTTTGAGCCAGGCTGGCGATTGCGAGGCAGAGGGTATTATTAACGAGCAAGGGGAGGCACGCATGGATGCCGAGGGCGAGCTGCAGGGCGAGAATGCAGGGGAGCGAGATGGAGAGGGAAAACGAGACCGAGTGGGGGAGCAGGCGCGCAGTGCCGAGGGCGAGACATAATTTCTTTGCTTTTCAGTTTTTCCCTGCTAGAGATAAGTTTGCTGGATGTGTAAATTCTTTAGATTTTGTGGAGACATTGACCGATTGGTCTGCTTTTTGGAATGTCTATTTTGTGTTGGGAATATGGGAAATTTATTGGAATGTCCATTTTCTGGGTGATAGTCCCCCATGCGTTGAATATATTTATTACTTTGTATATTTGGTGCCTTGTCATTATTGCAAGTCATTAAAGCAGCGCGACAATTGGTTATCTGGAGGTGGTTAGTGGCGGTTTTCTCCTCTATAAATAGGTAGGGTGGGGAGATGGTTTGATCACATTCTCAACATGGCACTCTATTTGTTTTTCATTGTGCTTATGCTCCTGAAATCTTTTCTCCCCTTTGGCAGTTTGCCTTTTGCAGAATTCTGGGCTTTATAGCTTAATCTCATGCTTGGGTTATAGGTTTTATAACCTAATCTCACAAGGGCTCAGCTTCATCACCTATTGAGGGCTTGAACAATATGCTCCTACGGAACTGAAGCCCCGTCTAAGTGATAAACCCAAGGACGCCGGTTGTTGGTGATGTGGCGAGGCTACAATGGTGGAGATCGGGTGGTGACAGGGCAGAGAGTGGCGAAGATTGGTACCGCCCCCCAGTCTTTCCCACCAGAGCTTGACCAGCCCGTCAATCCTCCAATTCAGTGATCTTGTTCCGGGGCTCCTCATATTCCAAAGAATTAGACTTGTCTTGAGGAGTATCGAAGATAATTATTGTGTATCACACTCATGTGCTAGGGTGTATCACTTTTGTATTAAGATGTAGCGTTTTCATGGAGTATGTGTATCGCATTTGTATAAATGATATATTGGTGTATCGCTATTGACTGCAAAGCCTTTGTAGTGAAAGTTCCTTTGTATGCCATTCTGGAGTAAATATGTATCGCCTTTCCTTTTTGTATTCGCCTCTCATTGTGTATCTCTTTTCATGGCCCTGGAGTATTCGCAAGCGTTGAGCGTTATTGTATGGGTGTCTCATTTGGTGATGGTTTATCATCGTTGGCACATTTTGGACTTATTTAACATGGTGCATCGTGTATCGTGAACATTCGTTCATTGATCAAATTCGTTGTGGCGTTGTATCGCTTATTGTTAACATTCATTCATTCGTTGAACATTCGTTCGTGGCGATGTATCGCATATTAACATTTATTGAAAATATTCATGTGGCGGCGTATCGTTAACATTCATTCATTCATTTCAATACCGCGATGTGCGGTGTAGCTGGCGCACTGATTCGTAATCACGACGTGTCGTGTATCGATGTTGTTAACATTCATTTATTAGAGGTATATGCATTTGACGAGATGTATCGCGTATCATTGAGATTCATTCTCATTGAAGGCATTCACTCATTTGATCGCCTTCATTCATTTGATCGCATTCATTCATTTGATGCGACATATTGAGTATTGGTGACATTCATTCATTTGATCGCATTGGCAGCGCAAAGGTTTACGAGGGACAGCGTAGTGCTGTATCAGCAGAACCGGCTGGAGGCGATATCACATTTACATTAATGGTAACGCGTGGGCAATAAGTTGAGATTGCTATACAGTGTGTCCATGCCTGTTGCGTGTGATCGTTGTGGTGGCCGATTTAGAGCCTATGGCAATAGTGGTATTGAGATATAATGACCGTATAGGGTCGAATGGAGATAATCTTTGGCGATTTCCAAGTGATGGGAAGTGTGGCGAGTAAAAACGTTGCATTTATTAGGAGAGTATTTCGTTCATTGCGAGAGCATTTCATTCAATGCAAATAGCATATCATTCATTACTGCACGAGGGAGTTGCAAAATACATTGAATTAAAAAGATAAGAGGGAGGTGGTGTTGGTGCTTACAGTCATGGAGAGGTAGCGATAGCGAGGTGGGGATTGCAGAGTCCAAGTGTCGCGCTCTACCTAGGGTAGTAGCGGAGGTGTTGGGCATTCCATGGGTGTAGGAGAGTGATACCGTCTGGATCTCTCAGATAGAAGGTAGCGGAGGTGGCCGGAAGAAGGAGAACGACGCCGGCGAAAATGGAGGTTGCGCACGGGCTCGGGAGGGAGAGACCGAGCTCGGGTTTCCATTTTGGGAAATCTGGGCTCTTTTGCAATTTCCGGAAATTTTCGTCCTTTTATACCAAAATGGAAAGTTTTTCCAAAGCCCATAACTTCTTCATACGAACTCCGATTCTAGCGTTCCTCATGTCTACGAACTCGTATCGACGTGCTCTACAACTTTTGTGAAGGAAGTTTTTAGAGAATCCCAACGAATAAAAAGTCAACCCTTTGCGCCCCCCCCCCCCTAAATGACACTTCCTGAATTATTATTCGCCCGAAACACTTCCGCTCCATCCACGAGCCACGAAACCGTCTGATACCCACAATTTAAATTCCGAAAAATCCTCAGAAAATAAATACTAATTTCCGGGGCATCACATTGGTGCTTTTACACCTTTGGTGGTTTGGAGCCTACTCCGTATGTATGTATTATGAAATAGTAACTTTGGTGATAATTTGGACGGAGCTTTCCATAAAGTAACAAAAGTTGAAAAAAGCTGTCACGCGTAGTTGTAAAAGGACGTTTGATATGAGCAGCTTTAATTAGTTTGGGTTCGACCCATTCAAGACAAAATGTGTCTTTTAATTACAATCCTCATTACAGGGAAACACCATTTGATTCCTATTATGAAGAAATCAATTGTAGGGATGTGTGCATTTGTTTGTTTTTATGGCTGCACTCGGATATTTCAAGGGTTGCCTACGTACCCTTGGAGAGGGATCAAGCCATTCGTAGTTCAAGAATTCCAATGGGTGAATGACCCATTGGAGGGTATGGCTTTTTGGAATAGGAATAGTGTTTGGACGAATTTGGTGTGAGTGAACCAGGGATTCGATTTGTTTTGGATTTGTTTGGGAAGACTATGACGTTACCTGGTGTTTGGCGGAATTTGACTGATGAGGTCAGAGATTCGAATTGGATGAACCAGGGAGTCAAGGTTTTTGTTTGAACTTGTTGTTGCATCTAGTGGGTCGCTAGATTGCCTACATACCCTATAAAGGGATCAAACCGTTGTAGTTCTTGAGGAATTTGTATTTCTGGTGTTAGGAGAATTTGACTGGTGATTACACGCATTTTTACGCATGTAATTATATCCAAAACACTAGAAATAAGCTAATACTTGAGCCAATTATAATGTAGTTAATCCAATTTTATTTGTTGTGTAGGAAATAAGCGGAATTGCGGAAATCGAGAGAAAATGGTGGAAAATTGAGCAAAATGAAATTTTCGACAAAATAACGAAATAGTCAAAGTTGGTCAACATAGTCAACGCCATCAAGGGAGCGGAATCTAATTGTCTCTGATAGTATACGAAGAAGTGCATTGAGAAGAAAGAAGAAAAGAAGAAAAGAAAAAGAAGAGAATATATATATATATATATATATATATATTTTAATATTACATAAATAACTAAAATTTGTTTTTGATGATGACATCAGTCCCCTTCCAAAAACAAATCCCACGTGCTCTCTTCTTCTTCTTTTTTTTCTTTTCTTTTTCCTCTCTCCCATCCAACGCTGCCACATGCCCCTATATCTCTTATTCCTTCTTCCTTTCTCTCACGGCCAGCCCATAATCATTCTCACACATCACTCCACATATATATAGCAGCCAACCCTATCAATTGGGAGAGAGACAATTGATATAACAGCTATAAATGAACTTTAGTAACCTTTTAGGCCCAAAAAGAAAGGCTCTGGCCCAAACTTAAATTATAAGGCCCAAATCGAAGTCTCGACACCGAATTAATCTCCAAGGTCAATTTCTTCACTTAAATCACCTGGCGAAAATCATATTAGCGAAAAATTACCTTAAAAAATTAAACAAAATTTTCGGGGGCTCACATTCCCAACTCGTGTTGATGTCTTACTGATCACAACTACGTCCTCAAAGGATTTAATTAACATAGCCATGATTTGTTGTTCACCATGTCTGGCACTGCTGCAGCACATCACCGTTTCAAAATGGCTAAACAAATTAATTAAACCTTTTGATTGTCAACACCGCACACACCACTCGCTAACTGTTCTTTTTCTTTATTTGTGAACAATAATCTAGCCTTTTCATTTCAAGCGTCATTGTGTCTCCACCGCCGAGCCCTGCTGCCAGCTTTCACAGAGGTAAGTACTGCAGATAATTAGTAACCTGCAGTTTCGCCTTCCTTCTAATTTTTCTTTCTTTTCTGTTCATAACTCTGCATTCTCTCTGACCATCTTACTTTATTTCTTTTGGTTTGCAGGTTACAGAACCAAAATCATTAAGGGTGAGGCTTTGTATTACTTTGCTTGGCATTTTGGTTGTGGTATTTGGGTTTTGTATTACTTTGCTTGGCATTTTGGTTGTGGTATTTGGGTTTTGTATTTCTTTTTGGGAGTGGTGGTGGAAAGGTTTTGCTACAGTGGAAGAGAAAAGCAAGGCAGTAAGCTTTTTCTGTATTGCTGAGTTTGAAGGAAGTGGATGTGGCGTCTTATGTAGATTTTTAGCTTTGAAACTCGGTCGTTCATGAACGACCATATACATATATATGTGTGTGTGTGTGTGTCTTAACAGCTGGGCCTGCTGATTTGTTGAGCTGAGAATTAACACTTTTTTCCTTTTTTTGCCAAAGGTGGGCGGTGGGCCGCATGCCCTTTTTTTTTTTTCTTTCTTTCTTTTTTTCTCTGGGTCGCTTCCTTTGTTTCCCCCTTTTTCTTTTTTTTTGGGCCGGTCCTTTTCTTTGGACCGGGTCACCTTTTGTTCACTTTTTTTCTTCTTCTTTTTTATCTCTCTTTTTTTCTTCTCTCTATTTTTCCTTTCTTTTCTTTTCTGCGTCTTCTTCTTCTGGTCTGCAGCGATGGGTGGTTTGCAGATGCAGTCGTGGGGTGCTGGCAGGCGGGGAGGTGTGGGGCCGCGCAGGCACTGAGGTGTAGGCCCAAGGCACTAGAGTGGGCTGCTGCAAACGGGTCGAGAACGGGTCGGTGCTGCAGGCAATCTGGGTCGAAGTCGAGATCGGTGATTGAGGTCGATCTGGAAGGGGTTTGGTGGCCGGAAGAATGCGCTGTGGGATGGGCAGCAGACGCGCAAAGGTGGGGGGCGACTAGGCCCGTGTGGGCTGCAGATCTATTGCTGCTGGGCGGGGTGAGGCTGCAAGGAAAACCCTTTTCTTTTTTTTTTTTTGGAGAACTGTTGGTGGCGGCAGAAAAAGAAGAAAAAGTTTTTTTCAACAAAGTTAGGGGTTTTTCTTGGTTATTTTCTCTGAGCGTGCTGATAACGTGTAAAATTAAAATGACAATTGGAATTGGGTTTTTCATAGTCCCTTTATATAGAGAGAGAATTACAATGAAAATATCAATTACAATGATAAAATTAAATGCTGATTGATCTGTAATTGATGCTGATTGATGGTAATTGCTAATTTCTTGATTCTTTCTTCGTCAGTCACTTTGACAAAGACACGTAATGTGTTTTTCTTTTAACAAAATCAACATTTCAATTTACACATCTCATTCCTAATTGCAGCAATCAAATAAAATCAAAAAATCATATACAAAAAATTTATATTGTCATACATGTAAAGCTAAACTCAATTCTCACTATCTCCAAAATTGATCAAAGGAAAATATATTTAAATCCAAATGGAAAAAGATTTCATTTTTAATTCAGTTTAAAGCATCAAAATAAAGAGGTGTTCCCCGGATCAATAGAAACCAAAAAGATTATTAACGCTCCTATTCAATTTTTAAAATGCGTCAACCGCATTTTGGGTGCTACAGATATAATCTGCTTCAACTACAATAGAGTAACGGCGAAGTGGAGGAAACGAGAAAGACTAGAAGCAGAGCGTTAACGGTCAAACATCATAACGTCAGTTTTCAGCTGTTTGTGTGGAGGAGTGACAGCCACGTCACAGGACCCACTTTGGTGTTTTTACACCTCTGGTGGTTTACGTATGTATTATGAAATAGTAACTTTGGTGATAATTTGGACGGAGCTTTCCATAAAGTAACAAAAGTTGGAAAAAAGCTGTCACGCCTAGTTGTAAAAGGACGGTTGATATGAGCAGCTATAACGACGTGGGATCAAATCCCAGCCCCTAATATTTTTCCACTACAAAAACAAAACAAAGAAACAAGTCACGAAGTCACAAAGCAAACGCTTTGGGTAAAGCTGAGAGAGATAGAGAGCACTTGCAGCTTTTACCCCCGGTTCTTTCTTTGACCGACGGACCGACCAAAACTTTACAGAAAAATCTGAGATGCTGAAGATTGAACGAAGCAAAGAAAGGTTGAAACTTGAAGCTGAAGATGAAGATCTAGTGTTTGGTGTTGTTTTGTTTGTTGTCAGGTCAATAACAACGATTGGCTTCATGGATCCCCAACAACACATTTCCTCTTCGAATTCTCAGTTTCCATGGATGCGTTGATCTCTGTTTGATCCCCTTGTTTGAGTATCAATAACGTTAGGGTTCAATCAATCTTCAATCACTAGGGTTAGAGGTTTTTCAAGCTCTCTGATACTGTTAGTTTTTATAGTCTCTCTGTCTGGTATAATAGAACTGGATTGGATTGTGAGAGGTTGGTTGTGTGTGTAAATTTCAAAATGCAACCTAGGAGGCACGAGAGTTTCAATAGACAGCAGCCTCCGGCTTCTAAATTACGTCCCACCTACCGATTCGAATCCGGTGCCAACAACCACCCTTATAGTAGTGGTAGTAGGAGGAGACCTGAGGAGGTACATCGGAATATTAGGAGGAGTTTGAGCCCGCAACAAGATCATCTGGGTGTCAGTCAAAGGAATGTTGCTTCTATTCAGAGGGAGTATGGCTGGCATTTGGGCGGCGGTAGGACTGATGGCGTCCGCCGCAGGTCAACATCTGGGTCACCCCTACTGCCTTTTGGTGAAATGCGAAAAATGTCACAATTTGAGGAGGAGGAGGATGGGGATTTGCGGAGGAGTTATTCACCACCACCACCACAACCACAACCACCGGTACCTATTCCGGCATCTGTTCCTTTGGAGTTAAAACACAGGCGTGATAGCGTTGAGGCTGGAAATTATAGTGTCAATGATGATTTGAATAGTAGGAGAGTTTATGGCTCCGAGCATAATGATTTTGGAATCAGTAAAGAAGATTTGAATGAAAGCAGATTGACAGCTGGTGGTAAACATGGGACATTGGGTCAAAAACCAATCCATATGGAAGATAGTGCTGTAAGAGGATCCAAAACCATGTTTATCAAAGGTGACACCCTGCATGGAGCATATCATTCTTCTCCAAGCCTTGGTACTGTTATAACTCAAGGAGCAAGGGGTGGCCACCTACCATCATCAACGCGCAGCATGAGTATACGTCATTCTGACCAAGAAAGGCTTCAGTATGCGGACCCTATATCTTTGGATAGATTACCAGTGACAGAAGCCTACAAAGAAGGAAATAAACCCGTTTTTCCTACAAGAGATGGCTTTTATTCCATGATGTCTGGATCTCATTCCAAGAATTATTTTGCTAGCTCCTCAACGAATGAATTCCAAGATTCCTATCAGCATGAGCAGCATATGCCTTCTTGGAAGAATTTTCAAGAAGTAGTAGAAAACTTAAAGATTCTGTGAGCATTAATGCATATAGGGAAAGGCGGTAGTAGAGTTTTCTCGAGACCCTGATTCTGGGCAGAAGAATCTGACATTTTACCAGAGAGATAGTCCTACTAGAGTTGAGTATGATGATGATTATTATTTCTACCCAAACTCAAGGGGAATGATCTTTGACGATCGTGAGCTTCCATCTGATCACTTACACAAAGTGATGCATCCACGAGCACCACTTGACTATGACCATTCTCGGATGGGTTATGATCATAGAACTGTGTCAAGATCTAGTACCATGCTCCCTGTTGTGGAAAGAATTGATAATACCGAGGATTATTCTGGAAATTCAAGGAAGCGCATTATGCTGAATAATTCTACTTTAGAAAGGCATACACTATCAGACTACCCTGATATAAGCAGAATATCAAGTGCATCGAAGCAGAGTGGAGAATATATGGGTTCTGGACGCATGCATGACAAGTTTGGAAGGAGAATTTCACAAGATTATGAAACATCGCATTTGGGTGCAGCGCAAGTTTGTCAAATCTCACATCTGAAAGAAGATTATGGTTATGAAAGAGATGGAAACCTGAAGTATCAGGACAGACAGTGTCCTGTGTCTAAATACGACCCAGAAATGCATAGAAATACTATTAGAATGCAGAGTATGAGAGACAAGCTTGGGGTATATGAACCATCAGATAGGGTGGTGAAAAGAAAATATGTTAATGAAGAGCATGGAAGTATCCAGAATCCTAGAGAAATTATGTCAGGTAAATGGAATACCTCTAGAGAGTTTCAAGATTTGTATGATAGTGGTGAAGAGTGGAATGGTGAAGATGTAGGATCTATGTATACATCTAGATCAGCAAGATTGGGCCATAATGAACACTATAAGGCCCAGAGGAAATATGCTGGAATAGACCAGTATGATGAATTTGCATCTGATGATCGGCTGCCGTCTCAAGACTCTTTGGCAGATGCACAAAGGCACTCAGTTAGATATTATAAACATGGTGATCGGTATGCCAAGGGTCACCAAAACTATGGTTCATTAAGTAGGCATAGGTCACAGCAAGTTGACATAAAAAGTGGCTTTCACAAACAGCACAAAGTTTGGAAGAGAAATAGAGGATGTCCACAGAGGTGATGATAATGATGCTGATACATCAGAAAATGGGTTGAGTTCCGCAGCTCCTGAGCCATCAGAGGATTCTGAGGAGTTTATGCAATTGGTACAAGAAGCCTTCCTAACATACTCTAAACAATTAAATATGAACCCTGGTGTTCGGAGAAGATACATGGAACAGGGAAAGGCTGGGACTTTATTCTGCATCGTATGTGGCCGAAGGTCTGTTTTCTTTTCTGTCATGTTCTTTCTAAGTGGGGTTCCTGTTTTATCTTTTCGATCCGGAGTTTTTAAATATTACTCTTACAGATGCAGTCAACTTAGTATGCTATAATTTTAAGATTTGTTACTCGGGTATTCTTAGGATTTTTATATAGTTGATAGTGCATTGTTGTCTGAGTACTGAGAGGTGGATGGTGGATTCAAATGAATGTGGTACAGGAAGGTACAATGTGGGTAAAAGTTGCACCATGATGCTAATTCAAGCACCTTTTATGATGTTAGGTTTTATGAAAATTATATCATGTCATGGTCTTTGGATTCCATCTATATCGTTCGGTAAATGGCTATTTAAACAATGGTGTTTGGAATTGTTCATTGACCAATCCTGGTTTGAAATTTCCAAATAAGTCGCTTTTCTTGGGGAATGACCCCATCCAAATGATAATAAAAAGGTGATTAAGCAGTGGATGGTGACTAACAGGGTCTGTATTGTTTCTTTGGTTCCTTTTCATTGATAGACCAAACTAAAATGCAGATGTGCTGTATAATAATTTTAGGTTTCAGTGCTGGAATGATAACCTGCAAAATGGTTGTTTTATGGGTCTGGAGGGTTGGGATTGGTCCTAGGGCATTTGGGTTTCAAATGGACACAAGTGTCAATCCAGGTGCATTTCGTGTATTTATTGATTCAAATTGGGTTCCCACAAGTGAAAACAGGTGACTCATCTCACTCTTGTCTAGTGAAATCTTTAAGGCTCTAGAGTCTATAGTTGTATTTTATAGATCTGGCTATATTATGAACAGTCTGTTTAAAGGTGGTTGAGTTATTGAGTAAGAAAGGGGAAAGAAGGATCTGTAACAGAAGTTGGAGTAATAGGCCCAGTGGGAATACAAAATGTGAGTAGGTTAAAGTTCCCTTTCTGTTGAGCACCTGGAAGTATCTTAACATTTGCTGGTTGAGAAGATAAACAAGTTTTAATATAATGATTGGATGGCATTCTCGTTGGTTGACTGTGTTAAGTGATCTCCATATATTCTGTATTACCATGCCCTTAGTTAGAATTCTTTACCAAAATCTAGAGATTGTAAGTTCACTTTATGAATAGGTGGACTTTCCAAATCAATTGCTCTTGATAATAGTATGATTTGGGAGCTCTTTAGAGGAAAACCAAATCATTTTTTGCCTGTTAGGTTCTTAAATATGTCACATTCTTCCAGTGTATTTATGCATTTTTAGGAAAGGGGATTTCGAACCAAATTATGAATAAACAAGGTGATAAAACTTAAGGGGCAGTCTTGTCAAGATCTAGACTGTCATTCGTGTCCTCTCTTACTGCACCCCATTTGATGAGTACTTATACTTTATGAGATCTGTTTCTGTGTCAGACTTTGTGTCTTAGTGTCTTAAATATGATGTCCGAAACCTGGCAAAAGGAGGTCTGGTAGAATACGGCTATAGAGTCTGCCATATCGGGTCTGTCACAACTTATGAATTTCTTTACATGATATGAGGGGGATGGTGAAAGCCTTGCAGCAAATGAGAAATGAGACAATCTGAATGAAACAAGGTTTTCGCAACTAATGGCCATTATATAGTATTTGTTTTTACTTCTTTACTTTGGTAAACTTTTTTAGTCTTGTTCCACTAATTTTTTTCTGTCTAACTTTTGATTAAGATAACATAATTTGTTCTTCCTTCTGTTATGTGTTAAATACTAGTGGATGCACATTTCTATATGATTTTATCGTGTTTAAATTTTGGAAGAAGTGAAAATCATGAGTTGTCGTTCTTTTACAGTTTGTTACTTTATTTTTCTTCCTGTTACAGCTACTCGAAGGAGTTCATGGACACCCAACGATTGGTAACACATGCATTTATGTCTAAAAAAGCTGGATTGAGGACACAACACTTGGGACTTCTCAAAGCAGTTTGTGCTCTGTTGGGGTGGAGTACTGTTATCCCCACTGACATAGTACTATGGGTTCCCCAGGTCTTGCCCAAGGCAGAAGCTTTGGCTCAGAAGGAAGATTTGATTCTTTGGCCTCCAGTGATTATTATCCACAATATTTCTATGTCAGACAACAATCCTGAAAATTGGAAGGTTGTAAGCATTGAAGCTCTGGAGGCTTTTCTAAGAGGTGGGTATCGTGTTTTAACTGTGTAAAAATTCCAACTGTACATTTCTCAGGCATTTGGTAGGCTTAAAAAAAAAAAAGTAAATGAATTGAGAATAGAAAGTAAGAATTATATGTATCATGCTGTATAACATGTAAAATTTGACTCGGTGACAAGTTTTCTGTAAAGCTTCATATTCTGTCAAATCTAGATAGATTAGTTTGTATTGTACTTGGTGTTTGAACTACAATTTTTGTTTTGAATTCCATCTTTTGGGTTCTCTATAAAATGGCAGGTAAAGGTTTAATTAGGGGAAGAATCAATGTGCCTGGGGAAGCCTGCTGATCAAAGTGTTGTGTTGGTGAAGTTCTTGGGAACTTTCACTGGGCTTGGGAATGCAGAGAGGATTCATAAGTATTTTGCAGAGCAGAACCGTGGCAGAGCAGACTTTGAGCGAGCAACGTCCAACAACGGAAAAATTGTGGAAGCAGGAATGCAGGGAGACAGTGTGGAGGAGCGATTTTTACATGGATATATGGGGATTGCGGAGGACTTAGATAAAGTAGATTTTAATACCAGGAACTGGAGTTTGATAAAGAGCAAGAAGGAGATTCAGGACCTGGCCAATGCTCCTGTTAAACCTTGATGAGAGAGGTAGCTTTATATCTGGGTACAAACTAATTTAAGGATTGGACAATGCTATACAGCCGAACAATTTTACCGAGCTGACATGTAATGGGGATTTCTTTTGAAATATGTGATACTGTGGTGTGATTGTATAATGGCCTAGGTTGGAAAAGAGATGGAGAAAACAGTTGAAATACATTTGCTATCTTCGATCATGTCAAAAGGAGAACATCATTTCCTATCTTGTAAAATTGAAGTCACATCCAGTCACATCCAGTTTTTCATTATCAGTGCAATAAACTGTATTGTGAACTTGTTGCTAGGGTAATTGACTTATGGAAAGCCAATTTGCCATCTATTACTATGCCAAGAAGGTTTTGCTTTGGTTAAATTTTATTTTTGATCAGTTGTGAATCAAACCATTAATCTATTTCCCCTACAACCACGGAATTGTAGTATGTATGCAAGGGTCTGTATCTTCATCACCTTCTGGCTTCGGCTTTGTTAGCCGCCCTCCCCCACCCCGAATTCCACCCTTCACTATTGAAGGGGTCTGTGTTGCCATTGAAACTTGGAAGCCCAGATATTGGCAATTTTTGACAAATGGTCTCCCTTTCGTAGCTAAATGTCCCCCTTCCAATACAAACCCCCGGCGGCAATAATCTGGCTGATGGAAATGGAAGAGCAAACAGGTAACTGGGTATGTAAATTCTATCCAAGACACGAAACGAAAATAATCTAAAAAATTGTAGGGATTCCGTTTCATGCGTTCACATCAAAGCTCTTTCTAATCTCATCTCTGAGTCCCCATTTTCAATAATTTAAAGCCAGCTAGTTTGACTGTTGCATTTTTCACCTTCCAAGAGAAGAAAACACAAAAAGGGAGGAAATTCAAATCTTTTTCTGAGCTTTTTTGGTTCTTTTTTTCTATTCCCCAAGAAAATAAACCAAGTCGAATTATACACTATTGGTAATGGTGTGAGGTTATAATAATACAGAATGTACATTCAATCAAAACCTATACAAAATCATACTACTTAATTCAACACTTGTTCTTCCAAAGGCTTCAAAAACAGCCATAGGGCATTAAGGCTGCGCTCCTTCCTGTAATAAAAAATTGGTTATTTCCATTTCCAACTGTCATCAGGAACACCTAAATTGCACCTAAATTGGTCAATCAAGTACATGGTCAATCAAGTACATAAACTGCAGCAGCATCGGGTGATCCAAGAACTTGGGCAGCTTCAGCAATTCTAAATGCCATTGCAGCTTTGTAAGTTGCCAAATCTGCATTCTGCATAAGTACCTGAGCTCTCTGTCGTTTACGGATAGCTAAATCCACAGATCTGTCTGCTGCTGCTTTCGCCTCTTCAACTTTAAGCACAGCATTCTGTTCTTGCAAAGCATCTTGTTCTGCAGCCATTGCTGTACAGGAATAAAAGTCGAGAATATAAGTTTCCTTGGTTGCAATCAAAAGCTATACTATATATTTTCAAGAAAAGCAACACTGATTATTGGCATAACTTGAGAACTTCTACTTCTAAAACACAGAAGATACAATACGAGTGACAAATTTTATGATTCCACCAAGAACATAGAATTTGAAGCAGATCAAGTGATACATTAAGAAACAGTACTATATAGTAATGCTAACTTATTTTTCATTAACATACAGAGCATCACTCCCCCTAATGTTCTCAGTTTTATTTATAGTTTGTCCTAATAGTGATAAAATGTCAATTAACATTCTTTGAAGGACTATATTGGTGGTATCAGTAACACACCAACACTCGGTCCACATCAATCCCATTATATTTACATGCGAGTGGATTTGCTCTTTTAGCGGCCATGCCATGTGAACTGATGAGCTCATCTAAAGTATATGCGACATGATAATGTATTTCATGCAACTGGTGGCTTATTACAAATAGTGTCACATAGCGTATGTATAAATCATTTTTACCACTAGCATAACCATATAAAGCAGTGAAATTACCTTGCAAGAAACTAGGTTGTTTTCCTCTGCCAAATTGACTAGGCTGTCGTTTGAATGATCTTCTCTTGCGCATAACAGGCTTGGAGTCCAGCAGTGGTCTTTTCACTTGATGCCCCTGTTAGAGAGGATGGTTATATTAATTTCCCCATCATCAGTACCAAAACACAAGGACAGGCAAAAGTACAAAAATATTCAGATAACAAAGGTGTTGTGGATTCAACAAAAATCAAATCGATAAATACTGAAAAAAATCACCACACTTCCAATAGCATAACATTCAAACATTCACTACTACTGATACATGGCAACAAATAACAAAGCGAAGATTCTTGACCTACAGAAACTGAATGGCCATCAACTTCCATTATGCAGGATATAAAACTGAAGACACAGAGAGAGGAAAAACTCAAACAGAAAATACCATTTGCGAACAACAATCATCATATACAGTGACCTACAGCAGTGAATGAGAGCAATTACCAAGACAAATCCTACATCTAACTAAGTAACAAGTCAAACCAGAGATTCCTCCAATACATAAGAACTTCAGGAAGATATATTGCCAAAATATAAAAGATCTGAAGCAGAATATATAACTTGTACCTGGAAGACCCTAAGCAATGACGACTTTTTCTGCTTCCTTTTATTCATCCAATAACTATATACAGCTTCTACTACATCCCTCTTCCCCATGTCCAGAAAATGACTAGCAGCAGCAATTCCATCAGAGAAATCATATGGTTTACTGTAAAATGCCTTCTCAAAGGCATCAACCATTAATTCAAATTTATCCTCAGAAACATGTTCATGATCTTCAAAGTCCACGTTAGACTTCTTCAGCCATTCCTCATCTTCAGAGTCCATGTCATAATTCGCCGTCTTCTTTGCAAAGGATCTAGACAACTCATCTTCCTTCACAGATATGTATGACTCTGGTATGAGAAACGGAGAACTGTGGCTATCTGCATAACCTGGGACTTCACGCACCCCTGGCACAGGAATGGATTTTGCAGTGGCATTACGGTCAGAAGCAGGCTCAGGAATGAACTCAATGGTGGCATTACGATCAGA
>JANPXK010000653.1:0-52068 GCA_024704745.1 Rosa lucieae
ACGGTCTCAGTCCTAATTTCCCTAAGGAACAGGCTTTGTAAAATGAGCGAGAGGCTTCGAAGTAATCAATGAGGATTTTGGTTGGGCTTGAGCGTCTGAAACGTTATTTGAAAGCAAGGTTGGTGATTTCAGCATCGCCTAGGGGCCATCTCCTTGATGGACTCCATCCATGGCATCATGGATAAGGACTGTGCCAGCCCTAGGCTGGTGGTGGATGGTGGCGGCGCCAGAGGTAGCGGTGGCGGTCACATTAGTCCAGGAATCAACTTTTGATTCATGCTTCATTTTGCTCGAGAAATAGATGTCCGTGTTAAGTCTTTAGTAGACAGATCATCATATCATGACCAGGATGACCTATCCTGTCGTGACAAAGACAATATGTGTCTAAATCCAAGAGATCTTCTCTCATGACTTTATTGAATTTAATAGCTCAAATAGTGACATAGAGTCCACTAGAGAGACACATAAACTTCTCCAAGATGTGCCTTTGTTCGCAATCATTAGAGGTATTGCAAAGGAACTCATTTCCGTTCTCTACATGCGTTTTCGCATGGAATCCGTTGGCTATTCATAGGGTATGATTTGCCCTAGGGGCGTAGAGCGTTTATATGACAGTAATCAAGGTGCCATTTGGTAAGGGAAACTTGGGCTATTCCATGTCCTTGAAGTAATACTGATGGCCCAGCCATTATAATCACAAAGTAATATGCTCAGCATCAAAATAGTGTCATAATGAAAAGAACTCAAAATTTTATTCATAATCCCGGAGTACGAGTACATCATTGTCTCTTAACCATTAAGAGAATCTAATCCAAATGCTAGCTAATGCCAAAACAAAGGTAGTCATTTGACTTCTTTTGGTAACTCCAAAATAAATATGACCAAGTGAGTAGAGAGATGTCGGTGGAGTAAGGCTCGCTTAAGTACCACTTATCTCAAAACCTTCCTAGACATCATACTCATTTTGGATGAGCCTCTGTGAAGAAAACTAAACCAATGACATTTACTACAAAGTAGGGCTAGGCACGGGCCGGTTATCAACTCATCCAGAACCCGGTCCCGAAATAGGCTTCCGGGACTGGCCGAGACGGGATTGCCATTTTCAAAACTTGATACCGAAGGTACCGATCCTGTTCGGTTTCAGTACGGGCTCGAGCCCAGTTCAGGTTTAAAACCAACAAAATCCTCAAAGTCCAAAATTGAGATTTTTTGAAAAGTCAAAGTTGTTACAATCAGATGGTAACCCAAATCTTCCAAACCATTGTCTTTAGCTTCAAAAGCTTTCTTTAGACTACTAAAGCAACATTATGATCATTGCAGTGCAGACAGCTATAACAAATAAACAAAATGCCAACCAGATGGCTAACAAAAATTCCAGGTGACATCAAATCTTCCAAACCATTGTCTCAACTTCAGAAACTTTCTTTAGAGTTTAGACTACCTAAAACATTGTTAATCTCAAGAAAAACAAACTTTGCATGAGTTTGCAAGAGTAAAGCAAACAAAAGAATTCGACACCGACTATTTCAAGGAGCTCAATGTAGTAATGGTAATACACTAATACATGAAGACAATGCTGCAAATTTTCCGGAATACAATACTATGAATATTAAGTGCAAGTCTGCAACACAATGACCAACAAAATGACCAAATAAGTGAGCAACCAAGTCTGCTACACAATGACCAACCAAGTCTGCTACACATCTCACACTCCCACTGCCAACTTACAAACAAAAATATATGAAATATGTCAAATAAGTGAATATGTAGACCAAAGCAAACATGGATGAGGTCGAGCAGCTACCTTCTTCCCTCTATCCATCGAATGATTTGAATTGAAGAAGAAGAACTGAACTGGAATGATTTGAATCAAAGAAGAAGAACTGAACTGGAATGATTTGAATCAAAGAAGAAGAACTGACTGGAGATGAACTAATGAAGTATAAACCAGCAGCTTGGATGGTCTGAAACAAGCTTACGAGAAGAACTGAACTGGAGATGAACTGATGAAGTATGAATCAATAGCTTGGATGGTCTGAAACAAGCTTATGAGAGTGGAAAAGAGAGTGGAGAAGAGAAATTAGAGGTTCATGTATGAACTATGAAGGGAAATTGGAACTGGAGAGCAGAGAGTGGAGAAGATTGAAGAGAGCTTAGAACAGAAGGTTTCCAAAATCCAAATTGGGGATCGAGGTCTTCGTTTAGGTCAAGAGGTTTAGTGATTAGGTGTGGCAATTTTTATGTGTTCCCATATGTTTGACTAATATTCTACCCAATCAAACTCAGCTAAGTAATATAAAAAATAAAAGATTTAATTTAATTAATATAAACGGGACGGGACGGGACCAACAGGTTTCTATTGGGCCGGTACTGGTACCGGGCCCGTTTTCTTGGAACGGGACGGGACGGGACGGGCCCAAACAGTAAATTTCAGCTTTTGATCTCGGCCCGTACCGGGGAATTTCGGGACTGTACCGGGCCTTCAGGTTTGGATGCCCAGCCCTACTACAAAGTATATGGCAATTGCCTATTACATCTCTTGGAAAAATAAAGACTCAAAATATAATGGGTGATTTATTGATCCCAGTCAGATTTGTAGTTTTCAACCCTTCACTCTAGATCATCTTCTTGATCTTCTTGTTCCACATAGTGAGCTTCTCTTGCTTCACAATGTGCTTTGTAGGCGGTGACAATTTTTTCACGAGCTCTACAAATGTGTGCCCAATGACCGAATAATCCACTTCGAGAACATACATCTCTGTGCTCAGACTCCATTGATTGAGGCACTTTGAAAGCGTCATTTGGATGGCTCTTAGTGTTGGTGGTGTCACCAACTTGGCCAGAGACGTTGCCTCCCTCTCTCTTTCCACGTTGACCTCTTCAGTTCCGTGTTCGCCTATTTTAGCGGTTACATTCCTCATTAGAGCGAGAATATGGACCATAACATCCAGAATTTAGGGTTTCGCTTGTGGCGCCCTCCCTCAAGGGCGCGACTATAATTGAACTCTGGAATGCTCTATTCCCACGGGTGTCGAATTATAGTTCTTCACAAGGATGTTGTCATTCTTTTCAGCGACATTTATAGCTCCAATGAGCTCAAGAAACCTTGTGATCCGTTCTTCAGTAACATTGATTAGATAGTTCTTTGCAACTATCAAAGCAGAGATAGGGAAGGTAGAGAGAGTCCTCTCAATCAACATCGCATCTGTGATATCTGTTCCACAAAATTCCATTAAGGGTGCTTCCAATTTGTAGTCAATAACTGACTTGAAATCACAAAAGTGGAGGCTATGCCATCTCACTTCGAGTGAGACACACAGCCTTCTGGGCTCTTCTTCATTCATATACTCATACTAGAGCGAATCATCCATATGACGAGTCATTAGGATGATGGCTGCTCTATTTGCTTCCAAAGCTTGAGCTTGCTCAATAATTAGCACGTCCTGGCTAGGCTCGAGAATCGTATCCATGATTCCATTGGCCTTGAGATGCAGGCGGCCATCACGAACCCACTTGTGATATCTAGAGCCAGTTGTTCCCAATGGAGCGAAGTCCACTCTGTTTAGTTTACTCATCCTGAAAGAGAACAAGAAATTAGGGTTAGTTTCGAAGCATAAAAGGCTACCACGAAAAACATATAAAAATTCTGAGCTTAGTCACTCCCAAGAAATTATGAATTTCATAGCGTAATCACTTCCAAGAAATTAGGGATTTCTGAACATAGTAGCTTCCAAGAAATCAATTCCAAGAGGTATTAGATTAGATCGAAAAAATGATGTGTTTGTGGTCGATCATAACATCTCAACAAACTCTAAGTTTGGAGGACTCTACAAGCTCCAAGCTTAGAGTGAGCACGAACCCCCACAATTCAGCTTTTAGCGCCGGAAAGTGGCCTGAAAAATTGCCTAAAAAGTGGCCAGAAAAGTTGCCAAAGGTGGCTGACCGGAGAGTTGACCAGAGAAAGTTGACCTGTGGGCTGGGCTGCCCTTTTTTTTTCCTTCTGCCCAGGCCCAAGCCTGCTTCCCTTTTTTTCTCTCTCTCTAGGCTGCACTCTGGGCTTCTCCTTTTTTTTTCTTTCTTTCTTTTCTTGGACCTCTTTTGCACGTGGGCCAGCTCCCTCTCTTTCTTTTTTTCTTTCTTTTCTTCTTCTTCTTCTCTTTCTTTTTTCTTTTGCCGGTTATTCTGCAGGCCAGTTCAGTGACTTCTAGACCTGTTTCTAAAGTTCTGCTTCCAGTTCCTGAATCTTGGGATGGAGAAGCTACTTCTGACAAAATTTGCTAGCAATCGGAGATTCGGAAGGTGGTGAACCGGTGGAGTATTTGTTGCGGGTGGTTTGGAGCTTCCGGTGGCCGGTTCGATAGATTTTTGGCCGGTTCTGGTGGTTCTGCTGCAGGTTCTGGATTCCTGGGGTCGAGGGCTTCAAGTTGTGCGGCGGAGACAAAAAAGGTTTCAAGGTTTTGTATTTGGATTTAGGGTTGTAGCTTCTTGAATCAGGGTTTGGCTATTTGTTTCAGGGTTAGGGCTTCGTATTGATAACGTGTTTAAGGAAAACTAAAATTGAGAGAATTGAGTCGTACTTTTATTTATAATAGGGGCCTCTTTATATAGAGAATTACAAAACCTAGAATCAGAGTTGTACAAGAAAAGATAATCGTACAATTAATCGAATATCTATGAATATCTCTAATTCGAAACCCTATTACAACTAGGTCAAGTAACCTAGAATTTAGGCCAGACACATATTACTTGAACAAAGTGAATATAAAGGTTAAGTGTTCGAATCTCGATGCCTCCCATTAATTTTTGCATGATCTTATTCAATTTTATTAAAGCTGACGTGTCAATATCGCGATAACTTTGGCTAATATCTTTTGGTAATCATATCGCCCCTCTCAAAATTTGATATTATTGGCTATTTTGATTTATTGGTCCTTGGTCTGAAATGTCGACACCATCATTGCTGTTGCCCGAAGCTTCCCAGCTTGCTTCAGGAAGAACTTATGACAGCCTGCCGGACTATGGTTGAACACTGCACAAGTCCAGCAATAGCCCTTAACATTCTCATACAATCATACCTGAGATCCACCTCCATCAGCACCGCTGCATCAAACTTGAATGACCTCGTCGACTAGAGGAAACGACAAACGTCCATCGCCACCTGAAAACGTTGCTCCTCATCGCTACATTGCAGCACAAACTAATCCGCTTTCAAATAGCATCACATCGATGTCCTAATCAAAATATGAGATTCCGCGGTCTTTAGACGTGGAGGCAACCGCTTCACCACCCAAGTATCCAAGAAATGGAGCGGCACCACACCCGCACCACCATTTTGCCATTGTTATGCTAAGGTCCTCCATGGAGAATCCGATTGCACTCCTCCAAGATCATTCAACATCAAATACTTTTCACATTGGCCAATCACATGAGTCCCAAACCACTGTACATTACTTTTTGCATTGACCAATCACCTTAGGACATTACTTTTTATATTGGCCAATCACATTCGTTTGAACCACGTCAACCACCACATGTATAGTAATCTTGGACCATATAATAATTTTTTTTTCTTTTCACAAAGTAAAACACTATTTTTAATAAAAGGAAATGATGAAAAATGTCATATTAGAGTGTGAAATGATAAAAACGTCACCTAGTTTTCCACTTGATAAAAAGGTCCATAATGAATTGTTAGTAATATTAATATAGTCTTTATAAATAATGAGGTGATGTTAAAAAATGTCAGTTTTTAATTTTTTGATTCCCATTGTGCCCTTAGAAGCCAACTCTCTTTCTATCTTCTTCTCCTACTCCTCCTCCTCCACAGACAGACAGACCTCCAGAAGCGGTTCCCTATCGGAGGACCTCGCCCGCACCAGAGCTTACTCCGATCTCTTCGTTTTCATCACCGACAGCGAAGTCGATATCTCTGCTTTTACAGTAGCGCCTCTGATTTGTTATACACAATCAGAAGCAGGAGACCGCGAAATGAGCCACGCCAAGAGAAGCGTTCCCGGGACTGTACCGATGAAGCAGAATTTCGACGAGCGGAAACCCTCGCCGGTTGTCACCACCTCCACCGGCAAGCGCGTTTGTTGTGTTAATCACTGGATTTGATTCGGAAATAGGTTCAGAGCCTCTTTTTTTCTTCGTTCCTTGGCTAATTTGTTTATTCTCTTACGACGGCGGAGGCTCTTAATTACAATCAGGTACAGATAATGGTTCCTTCTCTTCTTGATTTTTAGCAAACGATGCTTGTTTTTCTTGCCTTATTTTGGTCTCTAATCCCTGTGATAATGGTTCCTACATGTTTCTATCTGTTTTCATAGTTTCCATGTTGAATGTATATGTATGGTTCCATTAACTGTATGTATGCTTTCTTGATATAACTAAATTTGAGCAAGTAATCCTATTAGCTTCCTCCAATGAGCTCCGGCAAAAACTCCAAAGAGAGGTTTGTTGAATTAGGCCTAGATTTTTGTGCATATAAGGTGTTTGATGAGATGCTTGTGAGAAATAGTAGTGACTGTGATTGTAGATTGAATCTGTTTTTTGGTTTCTGATTGTGTTTGTTTTGGTTGGTGAAGGTTAGTTACCTTCAGAATGACAGAGATGATAGCTTGAAGAAGGCTTACAAAGAGTGGACTTTGGTTGGTGCATTGACCACTTCTCGGCTTCCCACTGCCATTTATGCACTCCAGAATAGTTTGCTTCAGATTTCGTACAAGAATCTCGATTCTTTAACCTTCTCAATGCTCAACTAGACTAAGATCATTTTTATTGCTATCTGTACTTATTTGATATTGAGGTAAATGGGAGTTACTGGCGTAGGTAATTGTGGTTAAATTTGAGGAGTTTTTAGGGTGCCGGTTAGTTTTATTTTTGGGTGAAATGTGTTGAAATGTAGGCAGAAGCAATCAATTTAACAAGTTGGGGCGCTTTTCTTGTTGATTATTGCAGCTGTTCTTCTGAGTTTCGAGGAAGGGTTTAGCAAAAGGTCTAGTGGTGGCAATTCTGACTAGATATTGTTTAATGGGATTATTCCTGTGTTGGTTGCGTCTGTGCTTTCGGGTTTACAGTCCTCTCTGTGTCAATGGGCTTCCCAGGTTAGCGAAACGGCTCTGTTTCTGTGCTTTGAAGGAACTGTTTCATGGTGTTGTCGAAGTTCTTTCCTTTTCTTGATCTTAGTTGTCTTCTTTTGTGTTATAGATTAAGAAGCACTCGTCATACTTGATGACTGTAGAGATGTCTATTGTTGGAAGTTTTTGCTTGTTGGTTAGCACCACTAAGTCTCTCGAAGGAGAAGCTATCAGAAAACATGGGCTTTTCTATGGATGGATTCTACTGACTTGGGTAATGAACTAATGATCACATTCAAATCCCATGTTTCCCTCTAGTTTTTGTTTATTGGTTTGACTCCCGTGGAGTTTATTGTATTCGCATACTCAGAACCACCATATTCATTGGTTTAGTTTGGGAGACAGTTAGTTAATATGGAAGATATTAGTGTTTATGCTCAGCTAATCGCTTCCTTCTGAAGGAAAATGTTTTGGACGATCAAGCTTACCCTTTCTGGTCTGTCTTACCATATATATGTGCATTAGGACAGCTTCTGTTGGTTCCAGAATTCTTGAATTTTCTGTCTTTATATTCTATATAATATGAGCATTACTAATGGATCGGAGTAGCTACACGTGAAACGTTTACGAAGTGAGAAACCTAGCTGTTTTACTGGTTTGGCTTGCAGGTATTTCTGAGAGATTTTGTTCCTACTGCTTTGGCCTACCTTTCAGATGGCTTTGTTCCTACTGGTTTGGCTTTTGTTTTTAGTATTCTTCAAGTAGTGTGTGTAAACAGTAAAAAATAAAGGACTACTCTCAAAATTTAGATGCATCAACTCCAGAAGTTCACGTACCCATTTGATGAGGCTAGCTAGTTTTATGATATTCCTAGAATGTTGGCAAGTTGGAATCACAAAAACACATTCATGTATGAAAGTACATGTAACATTGAGTCTGTTAGCAAAACTGCATATCATTTAATTTTTATAACAATCCAGTAGTTAAAATTGACCCATTTGGGGAAGATGAGGTGGGTGGTCTAGTATTTCAGCAGTTAGGATGGATTACAGATTCATTGAATTTTGTTTTGAGTGAGAACTTGTTTTATGATTTGGATTTCTCAAACTATAAACTGTAAACCACTCCTGTGATCTTCCTCGTTAGGTTACTAATTGACCCATTTTCAATGCAGCTAGCATATCTGCCTGATAAAAAACGGGAATATGTGATTGATGATGATGCTCTAAGTCATGCTTCCGAGCTTTCAGTGGAAGGAAGAGATGATATCACTAATCTTGATGAGTTGGTCAAGGATTACAAAAGAAACAGAAGACGTGGAATGCTCGGATGGTTTAAACTGAAAGTAAGTACTCATTTGCTTCTTTAGTGCTGACTTCAGTATGACTTTGATATATTTAGAGTTTGTTTCAGAAGGACAAAATATAGGATTTAGTTAATGCGATGACAGTCCCCCTTCCCCTTTTTAAGCCAATACTTACTTTCAAGCTACACCTTGGTTGTCTTCTTTACTCTGCTTTCATTCTGAGTTTTGGGTAAAACAGGTGGACTAATATATAAGTCAATGCCCGTGAACTATACTATTTTGTAACATCTATTTTTCAAGAATTTTTATCACTAATTTGATTTGGTAATATCTAGAAACCATCTTTTTCTTTTTGTATGCTAATGCCTAGACTTCATCCTTTATATGTTAGGAGCAGCTGTAAATTGGAAGAAACGATTGCATGTCTGGTTGACTTGAGCTTCATATAGTTAGGTGGGCATAACATTAAAAGGATGCATTGTTGTCGGATGATTAAGTTGAAAGCTCAGATATATTGTTAAGCCTTATTATTTCTTTCCCAATAAGATATTAGTTAGTTCAGTCACTATCTGTATATTACTATATATTCATCACTCTCCGAGTCTCTGTCAATATACACTACTAAAACTCGGTTATTCATTTAAGTTATACAAGAGGAAAATATACTTTTATTGTAGTAGCAAATGATTAATACTCTATGGATAAGATGTTATGGACATGTGCTTATCATTTGGGTGCATGATGTATGGAATTTCAACTTATTATTTTCTGATTATTACTGACGAGGAATTTTACAGGGTCTGAGTTACTCTCCAGAGATGCAGCAAAAAGTAACTAAAACATTTTCTGGAGCATGGAGAATGAGAGTAGCTCTTGCCTGTGCCCTTTTCATTTCACAATATAATGGACTGGCATTCCTTTGATGTGAGTGATGATAGTATTTCATTGAGTTGTATAGTTTCACGTTTGATTTTAGTCTACATTCATTTCAGACATTGTTTCAGTAGTTAGTTATTTGAATTCTATATTTGGTGGCAATTATATGGATTGATAGTATGTACCACCGAGAACTGAACTTTGAGGCAAATTCCCACCCTTTTCTTTTTGGAATATTGTAGAGTCTTAGAAGAGATAAGTACTACCGAGCTTTTGGGTAGAAGACTAAGCTATCTGTGATGTTAATGTTAGCAGTCCAAAGTTGGAGATAGGCTACACACATCAATGGATGTCAGTTAGTGAATCCAGCGCTCAAGAGTTGGAGAGTTCCATGAAAGTTTTGACAAAAGTGGACTTGGACTTGGCATATTCTGCTGAGAAGTTGGCAAATCTACAGGAGCTTATGATGCGCCTATTCTCTCAAGAAAATGATCTTGAAGCAATGGCCACCGCAAATAACTATATCATGAGAAACTATTGTGATTCAGATTTTTCTAGATTTTGTTTTAAAAAGTTTGTCATTTCACTATCTATAAGGCCAATGTTGTGGTATATGGTTTTGACTGAAAATCTAGCAGTCTTTTTCCTACTTGTTCTGGTTTTTGTATGTATATTTGTTAAATCAGAGGAGTATAGTTATGATTTTCGCAATCAAGCCTTCTTTGATTTGCATTAAGCTCTCTTGTAGTCTTTCCAATAATATCTATTGTTTCGTTTGTCCATTTTAATACCTCTTATAGTCGCTTTCTTCCCTTTGTTATCATGAATGTGACATGGCCAGTGACATAACCAGTGACTTGGCAAGTGACATGTGATTAAAAGTGATTTGGCAAGTGACATGTGATTGATAGTGACTTAGTCAGTGACTTTGATAGTTACATGATCGGTGACATGGTCATGACAGTGACAGGGCCAATAACATAGCTAGTGACTTGAGGTTAACAATGACTGCAGTAACATAGCCAGTGACTTGGTCAGTGACTTTGTGTATAATAGTAACATGACCAGTAACATGCAATGCGACCTGGCCAGTGATATGGATCTAACAGTGACTTGGCAAGTGCCGTGATTGACAATGACTTGGCAAGTGAGATGTGATTGGTGGTGACATGGTCAGTTACTTAGTTAGTGACATGTGATTAACAATGACTTGGCTATTAACTTGTGACTTGGCTATTGACAGTTACTTGGTCAGTGACATGGTCAGTTACTTAGTTAGTGACATGTGATTAACAGTACTTGGCCATTAACTTGTGACTTGGCTACTGACAGTTACTTGGTCAGTGACATGGTCAGTTACTTAGTTAGTGACATGGTCAGTTACTTAGTTAGTGACATGGTCAGTTACTTGGTCAGTGACATGGTCAGTTACTTGGTCAGTGACATAGTTAGTTACTTAGTTAGTGACATGTGATTAACACTTGGCTATTAACTTGTGACTTGGCTACTGACAGTTACTTGGTCAGTGACATGTTCAGTTACTTAGTTAGTGACATGGTCAGTTACTTAGTTAGTGACATGTGATTAACAGTGACTTGGCTACTGACAGTTACTTGGTCAGTGATATGATCAGTTACTTAGTTAGTGACATGTGATTAACAGTGACTTGGCTAGTGACATGGTCAGTTACTTGGTTAGTAACATGTGATTAACAGTGATTTGGCTATTAACTTGTGACTTGGCTACTGACAGTTACTTGGTTAGTGACATAGTCAGTGACATGGTCAGTTACTTAGTTAGTGACATGTGATTACAGTGACTTGACTATTAACTTGTGACTTGGCTACTGACAGTTACTTGGTCAGTGACATGGTTAGTTACTTAGTTAGTGACATGTGCAAAATCAATCAATTTCTATCTCAAAGTTGGCTGATTATGTTCCTAAAAATGATTGATCCAACAGTGCCCATTAGTTTGAGAATTATACCAAACCAATTCAAAGAATGATAAGCATCAACTATAATACCTCCAAGCACTAAAAAAATTGCTTCATGTAAATAGACTTCACTCATAACAAAAAAATAAAATTCAAGTATCTGAACTGTCAATACTCTAATTCAAGATAGAGAGGAATGTTATTGGGAAAGAACAGGATTCACCATAGCAAAAATCATTACATTATATGTTGCAATGCTATTACAAACTAAAGTCACACTAATTCATTGTCAAGACTCAGAAGATTCAGAGAAAGGAAATGCAATTCGACTCAGATCTCTGCCAATTATAATTGAACGTCATTTCTTTGATTAACCAAATCGGAGGATTGCTAATAGCAAACTAAATCTTCTTTTCTTTCACTGACTTTTCCAAGTTGCATGTTCTTGCTGATAGCATCGGAAAATTCCTTCCACTCTTTCAGTTATCTAACCGCTGACTTCATATGTGCAATTGGCTCCTCTAATTCAAGTATCTGAACTGTCAATACTCCATTAATACCTACCAGAGCTCAAATACATACTTGAATTGAATCAGTTAATCAAATACTAAATTCCAGAAAGTGATTTATACGCATCCACATACACACATGAACAAAAGTGCCTCACCTTCTCAACCCAGGGTTCCTTAAATTCCACAATGTACGGGTGCTGAATCCGAGCAATAAGAGCCATCTACACATCAACCAACAAAACTACATAACTAAATCTACACCAATAGCTAGAGTAAAACTATATCCTATGACAACAGAACCGGAAATCAAAGTATTGAACTTGAAAACTATCTCTTGATGAGCAGATCTCCAGCACCGCTCCGTCTGCCTCGCAAGCCGGATCTTCTTCAACACATACCTGAACCAAATTGAAACCAAAAAAACAAAAAACACAAAAAAACAAAAGAACAAATTAGCTTCAAAAAAACAAATAAATCATCTGCATTACACAGATTCAACATATTCAATCCTCACTTCTTCTTCTCAGCCTTGTGATGAACCAAAATCGCGGCTCCCAAAGCTCCCCGGCCGATCTGCTCCATCAGCTCATACTGATCCATCCTAGACTCCATCCCTTTCCTCTCTCGATCCAAATCAACCACAGCAATGCCTCCTATTTTACCTGCAGGTGTTTTCTGTTTGCGAAGATGAAACTCATGGTGTGGATCGAAGAAACTCAAGACGTCATCGGCGACGGCGAATCGGGTTCTGAGGCCGCGGCGGCTTTGCGATCGACGGCAGTGGCTGCAACTCGAGACTCGGCCTGTATTGATCTTATCTCTTGATCGAGTTGAGTTTCCAGTATGGCGACTGGTTCACTTCTGGTGTCGCTCCGCTCATGGCGTCGCTACTCGTGGAGTTGTGGCTACGCATTTCGAGCGTGACGATTTCGACGGACATGGCTGGCTCCGATCACAGAGAGAGAGAGAGAGAGAGTAATGGTCTGAGTCCGAATGGAGAAGGGTTCAGACAGGCTTGGGTAACAGGAGGGAGAGAGAGAGCCGCGGTGGCAGTTTTTGTAATTAAGTTCAACCGTAAAGTGGTGACCTTAATTATCATGGAGACATTTGTGTATCCTAAATTATAATAAGACACTTTAAAATGACCTCTTTTATCATTGACCCTTTCAATAAATCAAATGATATTGAGTATATATTCAAATAAAAAAAATAATAGTCAGACATCCCGAATCTCAAACAAGGGATTTTATATCAAAATGGATTAACTTAGCATAATAGTATCTCTTGTTGCACACGCCAAAGTAACGCTGGAGTAGGCATGCCCCATTGATTTCTCAGTACTTCACCAGACTCTAATTCTAGGTCCTGGAGTATAATATACGACTCGTAAACAAGACAACTGACGCCAAAAAAAAAAAAAAAAACCACTTGAAGCTTGAAATGCAAAGACATGGAAAGAGCGAAATGTTCAAGCAGGTTTGAATGTTCACTGTACATATTTGTAGTCTAATCAATTATGGCTTATTTCTACTGTGAACTTTATAACAACAAAAAATAGAACAGCGAATTCGGAAAGATAGGAAGAAAACTTGAAGGCACCCATTCTCTTAACCTTTCTAATGGATCATATAGCTCTGGCGGACAGCCTTTTGCTGATCAATCAAAAATAGGAATCAAGATATCCATATGTATGCCTTCTGTTATATTGCAACAAGCTTGCGTATGTTCGGTCCCAGATTCCTATGTACAAGGACTCGTCATCTGGACTTGCTGATACCCCCGAAATCTCTCCAAAGAAATCAATCTCTTGCCGTTTTTTGTAATCTGCCCTTGTACTATATATATGCACAAAATCTGCAGGTTCTGCAACCATCATAAACTGACCATCTGATGAAAACCGAATAGACCGAGTAGCACCCAAGTTATTCTTCAGAACTGCAATGGGTGATGAAAGATTTCTTATATCCCAAACTCGGGAAGTCTTGTCCTGATTTCCGGTGGCAAATATGCGGCCATCAGGATGCCATGCAGAAGCAAAGGAGTAATCTAGATGACCAACAACCTTAGCAATAGTCTGGAAAGATCAAACAATGTGCATCTAGTTAGTGACAGGTAGGACAGCACTATATGCGGTCTTATTAGTGAAAAACTTTGGGTTTGAAACTTGGTGCTTTACTAATCAAAGGCAGGATCACAGATTATGATATTACAAGAAACAGAGTATACACCTACATTCTGGACAATTAAAAAGACAACTGCTTTAGCAAGAAAGTGTAGTGTTACTACAAGATCATCTATGCTCGCAATGGTGGAGTATTAATGCATGTCAACAATCTGGATTAATTGTCGAAGTCAATAACCCTTGTACGTACATTACCAACTAGGCATTTAGTTTAGTTGTTATTATATGATTTAGTAGTTTTTATAGCATTGGCGAAAGAATAGGTTAAACTTAGGATTATAGGATGCGCACTTTCCTATATGCATAGCAACAAATCTGGCATAGGGATAATTTCCTCAATCTCTAGAAATTTATATGATAATGAAGAAAGGGCAAAAAGCTTAAAGCATGATAGTCATATTGATTACTTTTCCCCCATCAATCATCTTCAGAAATTCTAATGACTCTGACCTTCATAGCAACAATATTTCTGCTCTAAACAACTGCAAAAATAAAATAAAATAAAATAAAATCTTGGTACCTTTCCATTCTGAGAATCCATAAGCAATCCATCCACGTGATCTCCAACTACGGCAACAACCCTACGATCTGGGCTTATTGATGTATGCTGCAAAGAAAGCCAGTTCACCATCACAATGAAATAAATGGACAAATGATTGAGGCCACAACCACAAATATGAAGACATCAAGGAATTGTACACAACTAGTTGGCAAGCACATTATGTATTTTGCACTCTTTTACTTTAAATTATTGTCTTTGAGGTTTCCAAAGAATTAAACAAGAGGGAGAGAGGGGGAGAGAGAGAGAGAGCAACAGTTGACATTTAAATGATTGCCAATAACCTAGTACTCTTCAACACACAACCTCTAGGAGCAACACAACTGGTCTTCTAATAGTAATCTTTAGGGAAAGAATAGTCGGCAGAAATTGACATATATGTACAGGTTACAGTAATATTAATCCACAATATTCAATCTATGCATATGATGACTCACATTCACTGGCCAGGGGAATCGAAAGTGATTCAGAAGCTGAAATCTCTCCATGTCATATTCTCTTATACCACAATCATTATTGGATGCCATGAAATGCATTCCACCCCTGAAAGAGTTTGCAGTTCAGACTGTGTGTCACTTATAAAAAGCAATAAGATCTAGATAAACAGCTTTCAGAAATAGGAAAGATACCCCAGGCTATCATATATTTCAACAGCATTTGTGATGGCATTGTCATCGTATGTGGTTCGCGTACAAAAACTCACTCCTTCTTTATCAAGACGCTGCAGCAAAAG
The DNA here is from genome assembly GCA_024704745.1 of Rosa lucieae. Lineage (NCBI taxonomy): Eukaryota > Viridiplantae > Streptophyta > Magnoliopsida > Rosales > Rosaceae > Rosa > Rosa lucieae. Next base: position 15,184 of record JANPXK010000653.1, read on the forward strand.
AGAAATAACATTATACAAATCATTTAACAGAGCTAAATCACTATGTTGTCTCTAGTTACAATCATTCTGATCCCAATTACAAACACAAAAAGTGGGCAACCAGACAAAAGCCCTAACTCCAATGAACAGACTTCCATTAGTAGCTAACACCTCAAGTGAATTTATGACATTCACTAACTAATATACCATTGTGGAAACTAAATATATGAATGCAAAAATAAGAGTATAGGACCATGTCAAAATGACCATTCATCTGTGGAACGCAAGAAGGAAAACCAGACAACAATCAGGTCATTTTGCAGTTTATTGTAAAAAGACGGGAAATTGCTATTGAATCTTATGTAACAGTGTCACTGCTTCAACGATGACAATCAAACAAATAATAAGTCAGAAGATGTAGAACTAAATTAGATAACCGAAACCTGACGAGTTCAAAAACTCCTTCTGTTACACTCCTTACAAAATCTGATAAATAACCAATCAATAGGAACCTCCTTGGGATTACCAGAAATTTGACAAAGTATCTCATAACTGACATGCAATTGAACATAATCAATTGCATCTCACTTTGTTACTTCTACGTTCATGTGTAAAGATGCCAAATCTATTCGAGTAGATAGCCCCACGCTTAGAATCAGGTGCTACTTCCAAATTCCCTGATATTTCTAGAATCAACTACAGCTCTGTAATTCTTTCCCAAGCTAAATATTGATGGCCAAATTGTACATGTGAGACCTAGATACGTATATAAAACTTGGATTAAAAAATAAAGAAACATATAGATACAATTCTGGTCAACCTAGGAAAAGGTGGAAAACAATTAGTAATACACTTCTCAGAAACCGATATAACAACCCATTAGTTAAACCAAAGAGCAACAAAACCAGCTTCTCTTTGCCAAAACTCCAAAACCCGAACTCATATCATCACTTCACTATATATTCTGAACAAACCCTATTGGGAATGCCCAGTGCTAAATTCAGTTCTACCCATTTGATGCAGGTTCTAGCCCGCTGATATCTCTTCAGTTGCCTAGCAAAAAATATTTCCAAGGGCATCAATACTGTTCCAGAATTGTAATAAATATAAACTCAGACTGACATTATTCTCACCAACTACCACTAGTACATATTAAACTACGTCAAATCTAATGCAACTCTTTAAATGTAATCACTTCTCACTCATCAGTTCACAGAATTCCCTAGACAATTTGAATGTAAAATCCTAGATGCAACAATGAATACCAATGTACTGCAACTCAATAAGAATTTAAAACAAAAAGAGTATCAAATACAGCCAAGTAGCAGTATCAAAAAAAAAAAAATATATATATATATATATATATATCAAAGTAGAAAGTAACAAAACAACATTATGCTATAAAAATTGAGGTTCTCATTCATGTGAAAAATATATTTGAAAGATGATACAGAGCCAAGTAACAGTATCATAATTTTGGTCTACGATACGTCAATCCTCTGAGTATAGAAAATCATCATAATGGCAGGGAAACAAAATGCAGAATTTAGATATTAACCCTAAGATAAGTCCAATTACGGGAGGTAGTTCAGAATTCCAAAAAACATCAATGGTTGTCCTCTTAGAAAACAATATGTATAAAATCAGCTAAAAAAAATTTTATTGTTAACCTTTTTCTTTCTACTTTGGACATTTACTCCAACTGACAGAGGGTACCAATGAGATATAAAATGAAAAACTAACCTTGCAAGTAAGCTCTCCTTGGAAACCTCCAGCAACAAGAAAATTGTCCTTGACTGCTAGGTGCTTATCTGAGTCTGCATAAAACCCTCCAACAAACTTCCTGCATGTTTCTGCAAGACCATAGAACTTGGCAAAATCAAACTATATACATAAATAAAGGCCACACACAAATGTAAATGAACACTTGAGCATAAGAAATAAAATTGGGGGAAAAAAAACCATTTTCTTTTTCTTTGTTTAAGGTTGAAAAGAACTAAAATGATAAAATTTATGTATAGGTAACTTTACTACCTCAGTTGGTGCAACATGTCCTGAAAAATTGAGGACCTCAGACAAATTGCCAGATAGAGAAGACCAATGCATAACTGAATAATTGGACATGAGATAGACGTCATGTTTTGAAGTAGCCCAAACCAGATTTCTGAGCTGTATGACAACATCATTAAAGGTTATCAACAAGGAACAGAATGTAATGACGTGAATTAGTAATAACATAGCACTTGCAAGTCAACCAACCTGAAAATGAAGGATTGTAGGTTTAACCAGTCTTGTGTTGTGGAAGAATTCATAGTAGTTGCCACCCTTCTGCATTAGTTGACATTCCTAGTGTCGAAGATTACATAGATTAGTAATGCCCACTAACTTAGATACTGAATTGATAATCAGAAATGAAAACAAGAGATACTTAAAAACAAATTGAAACCTTGTCCACAGCTTCCCCAGATGAAGGGATATTCTCATAATTCTTGTACTGTTCAAGCCTCGTCAATCTGTACTTCTCCCTCGTTATGTTTAACCTATCCCATGGAATACCCTGAATATCCTTTCCTTTTCTTGCTTGGGCAGAAGACGTATCCGACACCTGGTTAAGCTGATCAAACTCATGACAAGGGAATTTCAGGTCCTGTCTGAAAAAGCAAAAAACAAACCGTGGGCACCAACAGATGAGGGAAACATACCATGTCGTATTCGTCAAGAACCATATCTCTACCATGATTTTCTTCATCGGCATCCGCATCTGCGTCCTCAACGAAATCAGACATGTCACCCTCATCCGCCATATATTCAAACTGATGAGGCTGCTCAAAAGCCATGCTCTATCTACAATCAAGTCCAGAATTCAACATCACCAACAGAACAAGAGTACAATTAACAAACACCCGCCACCCTTCCTTTCTCGATACGTACATTATGTATAAAGAAAGAAAATTAAAAAAAGAAATCCATATTCCTACAAAATGAAGGCAGTAGAACCGAAATTTCTACTGCCCTATCCCGTATTAGTATCCCAAAACAACATGACACCCTCAGATAAAACAACTCCTTCTAATTCTATGCAAAACCCAAGTACAAATTTCGAACACAAGTACTTCCACATACACACAAAGTGTTATTGTGTTTGGCACAAGATGAGTGGTGTGAAGATTTCAAAAATAATCGAAGTGGGGCATGCACAAACACAACATATACAACCAACCCATAGTGGGTTTCAAAATTCAAATCATCAAATACCAGTACAATAGAAAGAATCACCAAAACAACAAAAGAGTACGACTTGAAAACAAACCCGTAGTGGGTTTCAAAATTCAAATCAAACCATTCAACGCAATTAAAACAATAAGAAGAAGAACACCCAGAAAGTCAGAAACCCTGTGAATTAAATTGAGAGAAAAAAGAGAAAGGGGGTCAATCACCTGAAGCAATTTGTTGATATGCGGTCTGTGCTGCTCTCTCTTTTGGGTCCTCTGCGTTTTGAGAATTGAGGAGAGAGAGAGAGAGAAGAAGTCGTAGAGGAGGACAATGAATATTAATACTAAATAATAATGATAATGATAATATAAATAAGGGATGAGATTTGGGTATTGCATTTTCAGTGTGGGAATGAAAATTCGAGAGGATGATGATGATGATGAGTTAAATGTCACGTGGAATTTGTCGGCATAGGGTCTCTTGGTTTTTGGGTAAAGTTTGGACGCGGCACGCTGTGGCTGTGCCCCCCTTGGTTTACTTAATTGACATCATGAAACTCACAGCACAAACAACACCAGAGGTGGCACTAATTTATAGAACAAGCAATCACGTCCCACTATAATGATGTTTGGACTTCTTCAAATTCTTATTCTTCCATACAATTTACCATAGTGGTTCTCTTTTCTTTTTTTTATACAGGCAATAGAAAATCAATGTTGAGGTCATATTCAGTAAACATCACGCTAAGAACAGATGAAGAGGCAGAAGACAAGGTTTTTGCGGCCCACGTACTTGTGCACTATTCACTAATCTTGTTTTTGTCTCTCAATCTTTTCATGCACCCCACAAAGACAAGGTCAACCCTTCTTAATCAACCGACTATTTCATCCAATAATTTGTTATGGATCGGTTCGGTTCAGTTCGATTTTTAGTCTAAAATGAGAACTAAATCGAACTTGAACTTCAATTCGGTTTTCTAATTTTAAGAGTTCAAAACTAACCGAACTTCGGTTTGTTTTGGTTTTTGACGCGCCAAGACCAAAACCAAATCAAATCGGTTCGGTTTTTCGCTTAGTTTTTTACGGTTTTCAATTTCGTGAACCCACCCCTAGTTTTTGTGCAATGATATTTTTTTACCTCATTTATGTCGATCTCGTTGCACCGCATGTCATTATCGCCAATGTAAATATTGTTGTGGACTTTGGGTGAGATTTATGATCGATTGATCGCTTTCCTTGCACCACGTTTCATTATCTAAAAAAATAAAAAAAATTATAAGATTTTCGGTTGATCTCCTTCAGACACATCTCATTATCCTATCTTCCAAAAATTTAAAATTTATATTTCTTATCTGATATCATTATACATATCAGCAAATACTTGACTGTCACAAAGTTTCATACCATCACCAGACCCCGCATCACCCAAGTGTCATATCATGGGCCGGGCCCGATACACACCGCATGGTGCTCACAATGGGCGACAACTTGGGTGACAAAGACCTCGGGTCCTCCCAATAGATCCCACTGAAGTACACATTAGAAATTGCTATAACTACAAAGGAATGAGCTGCATCCCACATCGAAGAAACGGGACACACATTTCCCATGCTTAAGTATATAAGTCAAGCTCAACCAGCTTCAGGAGGGTAATAACTTCTTCACTTCTACTGTTACTCTATCAAATTACATACATAGCCTAACTTCAGCATCGGAGACGCATAAACTGTCCGGTACGGTTTATACTTGTAACGTTGAGTATTTCCTTTGACAGGGTCCCGAAAGTTACCTTGGTATCCTCTAGGGGGGTATAGCATTCTACCTGACGTACCCAGAGAGGTCACCAGAAACATTGGCGCCGTTTGTGGGAACTCTTGAATAGCACTACCCGCTCTATACCATGGCTGAGCAAGAAGAGGCAGCAAGTGCGGGTAGAAATGTCACCAGGGAGCTGGTTTTTAGTCCCTATACCTCTGCCTTCAAGACACCAGACACAAGAATTGAAACTCATGGGCTAGGAGCCTTGGACCCGGTGGCAGGCAGCAACTCCTCACCAGTTCGGGACCCCCTAACCCCTATTTCAGAAATGGAAGCCATGCGCGCTCAGATTGCAGCCTTCCGCGAACAAAGTCGGATCGACCGGGAACAACAGAGAATTGATCGAGAGACTAAACTCCTCTCACAACAAAGGTTGCAGGAGTTGACATCATGAAACTCCAAGCACGAACAATAGGAGAGGTGCTACTAATTATAGAACAAGCAATCACCAAACCACTACTACTTCCCACTATAATAATGTTTGGACTTCTTCAAATTCTTATTCTTCTTTGCAATTTACCATATTGGTTTTCTTTTCTTTTTTCTTTTTTATACAAAAAAATTAGTAATAAAAAATCAATGTTGAGGTCATCTAGTAACATCATACTAAGAATAAATACGCTCGAAGAGGCAAAAGACAAGGTTTTGGCCCCCACTTGGGCACTATTCATCAATCTTGTTTTTACTTGTCAATTTTTTCATGCACCCCGTAAAGACAAGGTTTTGTGGCCCCCACTTGGGCACTATTCATCAATCTTGTTTTTACCTGTCAATTTTTTCATGCACCCCGTAAAGACAAGGTCAATGCTTCTTAATGACCTACTATTTCATCCAATGGTTCTTATTAGGGGTGGGTTCGGTTGTGTTCGGTTCGGTTTTTAGTCTAAACTGAGAACTAAACCGAACTTGAACTTCGACTTGATTTCTATTTTTAAGAGTTCAAAACTAACAAAACTTCTGTTTGATTTGGTTTTTGACACACAAAGACCAAAACCAAATCAAACCAGTTAGGTTTTCGGCTAAGCTTTTCACGGTTTTTGAATTCGTGAACCCACCCCTAGTTTTTGTGCAATGATATTTTTTTACCTCATTTATGTCAATCTCATTGCAACACATGTCATTATCGCCAATGTAAATATTGTTGTGGACTTTGTTGAGATTTATGATGGCTTTCCTTGCACCATGTTTCTTCTTTTTTAAAAAAAATAAAAACATTTATAAGATTTTCGGTTGATCTCCTTCAGACACATCTCATTATCCTATATTCCAAAAATCTAAAATTTATATTTCTTATCTATATCTTTACTTGTTTAGGAGATACGTTGCATTATCTGCAACCTTATCAATAATGGAGACTAACTAAATAAGGCATACTTCTTCACTTGCTCACACAATCTTCTGCATCTCCATATCAAGTTTACCTACAATCTCATTCCACATACAAAACAATTTCCAAAGTTTTCCTTTGTTCTCCTTCTACAGACTGCAATCAATAGGTTGTTGGTGAAACTTCGTAGTGACATTGAGGGAAAAGAAAAATGATGCCTCGCGAATGAAGCAGCCATTGTTGCAGCTACGGCTGGTTACAAGATTAAGTGTTCCGATTAACCCCGACAATGTGGTTCAAGACCATGTGGCGCCTCAAATGTGGACAAATTACGAGAGAACACAGTACTTCTTACTTATAAATGAAAAACTTGTTATCCTTTATTATAAAGAACTTGTTAAACTACTACACAGTCGAACACAGGACTTCTCACTTATAAATGAAAAACTTATGCCACTAGAAACGGCAGAAACAAAAACAAAAACAAAAAAAATTATGCAATTTATTGTAAAAGGTAACCGTCTTCGTTAAAAGAAAATTATTTACAGCTTTTCCAACTAGAATTATGGGACAATGATAAAAGAGGTCATTTTAAAGTGCCTTATTATAATCCAGGTACCACAAATGTCCTCATAATAATTAAGATCATCATTTAACAATCTAACACTAATAATAATAACAATTATGAAAACTGCCATTGGCAGCTCTCTCCCTCCTTCAAGCCCATATGAACTCTTATCAAATGCGCCTCTGAGGTCGTCGCCTTCCGTTGCTCCACCAAAAACTTTGACCTCTACCACGAGTGTGACTGGGTCATTGACCGGTGGTTGAAGAAGATGACGCGGCCACGACCCGACCCAAATCCGGAGAAGAGAACGCAGTCGGATCCGAATCGGAAGAAGAGAATATATCACCGATCGAAATCTCATCGGAAGAAGAGAGCGCAGCAACGGTGAAACCCCTATCGGATGGAGAGAAGGCAAGCATGCCCTGTCCAGTTGGTAGAAAAGACCAAGGACAGCAGGCCGTCTTCGAAGTTCTGTAAATGGCAATTGTATGGCCGTCTTCAAAATTCAAGTTGGATAGGCTGGTTTCTGGAGTCGTCCAAAACATGCACACAGGAATTCAAAGTCAAAATGTTAATGAAGTGAAATTTTTTTGCATGATTATGCTTGTAGGCCTTCGTCTATCACAAACTTTTGTCTTTGTCCTTGGAGATGCAAGGAAAGTAGGAAACAACTTACCTTGCTATAATTCTGTTCCTGAGCTTGTTTTGCACTATAATTACTATACTTAAAGGGTTGCTCGTATTTACGTAGTTTTGCCTCTTTACCTGATAGTTATGCTGTTATAGAATAAATTAAACTCGAACCGTTTCACCTTGGTGTGTGTTCATTGCAATGTGTCTGAAATTTAGTTTTTTTTTTTTTTTTTTTTTTGTGTTTATGGTTTGGTAATGGATTCTCTTGAAATATATCTGTGTCTGTTTGCTTGTTTTCATCCCACAATCTATGAAAAGTAGGACATTTGGAAACCAGTAAGGGGTAGTTTTGTTCAAATTGTGAGATTAAATATGTTGTAGTTGGTTTTCTTTTTTGTTTTGGTTCTTTTACATGTTGTGGGGGTGAAAATTTCGAGAATAAGATCCGGGAAGGAGCAAGGACGAGTATCTCATCAAGAGAAGAAATATCTAGCTAAGGAAGGAATATCCCGCCAAGAGAGATTTGGTTATGGCGAAAACCTCTCAAGGATGAATTCGGTTATGGCAGAATCCCTCAAGAAGGAATGAGCTCGAGGAGGGATTTGGTTACGGCGGAATCCCTCAAGGAAGAATTAGCTCAAGGAGAGATTCGGGTAGGGCGGATTCCCTCAAGGAAGGATTAGCTCAAGGAGAGATTAGGTTAGGGCAGATTCCCTCAAGGAAGGATTAGTTCAAGGAGAGATTCGGTTACGATGGGATCTTTCAATGAGAAATGAGTTCAAGGAGGGATTCAATCAAGGGGAAACTTGTTCAAGGCATGGTCACTGACCGTGTCAGTGACATGGTCAGTTACTTTTATTAACATGTGATTAACAATGACTTGGCTATCAACTTGTGACTTGGCTACTGACAGTTACTTGATTAGTGACATGGTCAGTTACTTAGTTAGTGACATGTGATTAACAGTGACTTGGCTATTAACTTGTGACTTGGCTACTGACAGTTACTTGGTTAGTAACATGTAATGTGACATGGTCAGTTACTTAGTTAGTCACATGTGATTAACAGTGACTTGGCTATCAACTTATGACTTGGCTACTGACAGTTACTTGGTTAATGACATGGTCAGTTACTTAGTTAGTCACATGTGATTAACAGTGACTTGGCTATTAACTTGTAACTTGGCTACTGACAGTTACTTGGTGGTGACATAGTCAGTTACTTAGTTAGTGATATGTGATTAACAGTGACTTGGCTATTAACTTTGGACTTGGCTACTGACGGTTACTTGGTTAGTGACATGTAATGTGACATGGTCAATTACTTAGTTAGTCACATGTGATTAACAGTGACTTGGCTATCAACTTGTGACTTGGTTAGTGACATGGTCAGTTACTTAGTTAGTGACATGTGATTAACAGTGACTTGGCTGTTAACTTGTGACTTGGCTACTGACAGTTACTTGGTCAATGACATGGTCAGTTACTTAGTTAGTGACATGTGATTAACAGTGACTTGAGGTTAACAGTGACTTGGCTACTGACAATTACTTGGTTAGTGACATTGTCAGTGGCATGGTTAGTTACTCTGTTAGTGACATGTGATTAACAGTGACTTGAGGTTAATAGTGACTTGGCCAGTGACCTCACTAACTAGGGATTTGGTTTGGACAATGATTTCACTGACCAGGGGTTGACATTGACATGTTCATGACTGTGACATGGCCAGTAATTTGGCCACTGCCATAGCCAGTGACTTGATGGTTTGAGCATGTGAGACTGCACAACAAAGACAAGTTAAGAAAAGCAATATGTCAAAAATTAGTATCTCAAATACAATGGTCGGTGACATTTGTATAGTAGTGACATGCAATGTGACCTGGCCAGTGACATGAAATGTTATACAGGCACTGTACTATTTCTAGAAAGCTAATTTGCATATCTAGCAGCTCCGCCAATGACATCAACATGTTTTACTTGCTTCTCTTTTTATACCTCAAGTAATTGATCTCATAAACTAAAGGCATGTTGCAAAAAGTATAATTGAAGGCAGTAAAAACAAAGTTCACAAAACAATCGTCTAACAGTCGATTGCTACCCTTTTTTACAAGAAATGCTCCTGCACATGAGGACTCATAATTATTCTATGCTAAACAAAACAAAACCAAAAACCCAAAAAAAAAAAAATGAACAAAGAAGAAAGAACCAAATATGTTCCTTAAACAAGGACCAAGATGGAAGCTAAATATACCAGCCTTTACGTGCTGTAAAGATTTAGTATTGAGAATCTTAATTGTTTCATTTAACAAAGCACAATGAAGCGAAATGAGGTCACTTGCAGCAAGCTCAAATTTCTCTTGGGCATTCTATCGAACACCTTGCGTGCATCTCTCATACTCCCACACCTCCCATACATTTGGACCAATTTAACATTCAACTGGATATATCCCCTAAAAGGCGCCAACTTCATGCCAAGAGGATAGGCATCTTCATGAGAAAAGACTCATATAGATTGACAATATGAGGTACAGAAAAATGAGTGGAAGAATAAAGATTTGATAGCTGCTAGGCAAGTATTGACATTCTATGAGAGGTCAACATTACTGAACACTATTCATTATTACATATTGAAAAAGCATGGGTGGAATAGGAAGCTCCTGATAACCACACAAATTAAAGTTACTCAAGTAACTCCATGGTGAAGGATGATGCAAATATTGGTGTACGTACTGGGATCCAAAGCTGGGATCACCTGTTTAGAGCAAAAAAATGTATCAACTACAAAGATGAAACCCAGGACAATAATATTCAAAACAAGTTTTAGTTCTATTAACTATAAATAGGATATAATTTACGCGTCAAAGATCTTTTATTTAGCTTTTTCTGGACTACCAGGTTTTACTGACCTAAATGGAATTTCAAAGAATCAGAAGGAAACTTTACTAAGGGCAACGCACCAATGTGATCTTCATGGCCATGTGCAATGACAATTGCTTCAATTTTGTGTTTCCATTCTCTGATAAATGTCGTATCAGGTATTATCTTTTGGACTCCGGGTTCATCGAAGCTGAAATCACATATCACATATGATCTAGGGTCAGGGGATAAACAGAAGAAAAGAGAAACAAGATAAGGATCACTTTCAGCAAACTTGAACCAAATACAACTAGAAATCTACTCTCATTTCAGAAGTTCCTTTTCAGCAGTTTTTGAATGTATGGTGTGGTTTTAATCCGCCCTTCCAGAATACGATTTCAAAATATGACAATTCTACTAAAATAAACTAAATCCATGGTGGCGATACTGCAAAGAAGATATCGGCTTTGCCGTCAGTGATGAAAACGAAGAGATCGGAGTAAGCTCCGAGGCAGGCGAGGTCCTTCAATAGGGAAGCGCTTTTGGAGGTCGGAGAGGAAGATCAGAGCTTGAATTCGGGTTTTCAGATCCTCGAGACGCTCCAACACTGATCTCAGAGTAGAGTAGGCGGCATCGCTGAACTGTTGGCACCGCTTCAAGAACTCATCCACCGATCCCAATGAGTCAATGACGCATTGTTCTTCGCCATTCACACTCTCGAGGAGGTCTGTGTCTGTGTGGTGGAGGAGGAGAAGTTAGAGAGAGAATTGGCTTTAAGGGCATAATCGGAATCAACAAAATTGAAAACTGACATTTTTAACATTACCTTATTATTCATAAAGACTAAATTTATTAACACTTCATAATGGACTTTTTTATCTAGTGAAAAACTACGTGACATTTTTATCATTTCAAACTCTAATGTGACCTTTTCCATTATTTCTCTTTTAAATAAGCATCTATTTCTTTAAAAGACGGTGTTTTAAATAAGCGTCTATTTCTTTAAAAGACGTTGTGCAGTAGGCTTCTTTCTCCAAAGCTTTTTCTCTCATTGAGAAAACCTCATTTCTCTAGAAATAATCACCGATCCTCTGGTTACTTCCGTTGAGTGCTGGTGGTGCTCACCACCCCCTTTATGGGTTTCTTTTATCTAGCTTGAGCTCAGATAAGCAATTTTCCTTTTCAATTTCTTTTTGTCCCTTAGATCCATACATGGACTTATTCATCAAAATTCATTCATCAAAATTCTTTTCAGAAATTAAGAAAAAACTAACTCATTTTGTTTATGGAAAATTTTCAAGCTAGTCTCTTCTCATTAAGAGTCGCTGGCATTAGGCACACAATTTATAGATTTTCTTTATCAAGCTTAAGCTCATGAGGTTTCTTCCCTGTCTGCTTTATTTATTATTTTTTTTTGTCTTATAGGTTTTAACTGAGATCTATTTATCAAAACTTAAAATTCTTAATAACGATTCTTTCTAGAAACTCTTAGTACTATGGTTTGTTCTCACTGAGAGTCTGTGATGATATTCACACTCTTTATATGTTTTTTTTTTTTACCAAGTTTAAGTTCAGATTTGAGGCTTATTGCTTGTTCGTTTTGTTTTCCAGTTTTTTTTTTTGATAAGTCGTTTTGTTTTCCAGTTATTCCCAAACATTAAAAACATAGATCAATTTATCAATACCGCAAAATTCTGAAGAAAAATACTTTATATAACATCGATGTGCTTTGGTCTCTAAAGGTTTTTAACCTAGATCAGCTCAAGCATCCTTGAGAATTGTTAGTGCTACGCATGCCATCCATCGGCGTACTTTCTGAGCCGAATAAGTTCAAATCTGAGGTTTTTATTCCTTTTATTTTTATTTTTTTTTCACTTTGCTTTTCTCGGTCTCCTAGACCTACTCATGAAATTATTTTTTTAAATCATAATTTCACCTAGAGCTGAAGCTTAATGCACGGAATTTTTTTTATCTCATGTTTTGAAAAGATTCTTTCTAGAAAATCCTCATGATATGATTTCTTATCGTTGAGAGTCAGTGACGCTATTCACACCCTTTATATATTTCTTTATAAAGTTTAAGCTCAGATTTGAAGCTTCTTGCATTCCACTTTATTTATTCAGTTTTCCCAAACATTTTTCATTTATCAAGACCCGAAATTTTCAAGATTTTTCTATATAAAATATATCTCAAGACCCGAAATTTGCTTTTTGTTTTATTTATTATTATTTTTATACATCTTCTAAACCTAAACAAACCTAAACATAGATCTATTTATTGTAATCCAAATACTCAATATTCTTAAGAACTTTTTTCGTGAAATCTTAGAATGAGTCCATTTTCTGCACAAGCTAAATTTTGTTTAAATTATCTTTCTATTTCATTTATGGCACGTTTACTTACTTGGAATGGAAATAATCATGAATCGGAGACAAGTGGAATGAGAGAAGAAAGGAATTGGTATTGACTCCGGAATCATTCCTAAACTCATCTCCCCCCTTCGTAATCGAATTCCTGAGTATTCAGGAATCGATTGCTGATAAGGATGTGGGACCTACATCCATTCTGATTCCTTCATGTGTTAGTAAACACAGGAATTTTTTTACCCGGAATCATTCCGATTCCTTTATGTGTTAGTAAACACAGGAATGTTGCTACCCCGTAATCATTCATTTTCCTTCCAAGTAAGTAAGTAGATTTAAGTCAATCCACCTAATTTTTTTTTGTCTAAGCGCATACCCAGTGTCCCAGCTAACCTAAATTTTTAATCTAATTATTTTTAATCTAAGCTCCGCCTCTACTGGCACCACCTCCGATCCTTCCCTTGGTTGCAACTCGGGTTCCTCCACGGCTCCATTGAGTCCGTTCACCGTTAATCAATTTTTGTTTGTAATGTCAATTAACTGCCGGGTGAGTTATATACTTATATCCTAACTCCTGAGGTACTGCAGTTTTTTTTGGTCGAATCCTGAGGTACTACAGGTTGTTGTAGAGGTGCGTGGATGTCTGGCGTCGTTGACGACTCAGGTGCACAATTTATTGCATTCTAATTAGACCTTCTAGATTAAATTTGCAGGGAGATTGAAGAAAGAAAAACCTTACATCATTCACTAGATCTAGATCTAATTTTCTTAGGTAAATTTGCATGATCTTCTTTATTTTAATTGTCTTGGGCATATAGGTAGAATAGAATTTCTCATATCCATATATGCTATATATAAACTTTCCTTTTAGGGGGTTAATGGTTTATAATTTTTAGCATGCTCAATATTTGCTAAAAAGATAGGATACACCGGCACCAAGTTACATATGTACATTTAAAAAAATAAAAAATAAACTAGCAACAAATTTTGGGTTACATAGCAGAGGGATCAAACCCTTGTTCTAGCCTAGTTCTAAGTTCCCAACCCAATTCTCAATTCCCCTTCACCACTTACATATGTGCATGATTGGTTTTAACCAAGAGTGAGTTCAAGAGAGACATCATTTACATTAGAAATACTCCCAGCTTCGCTTAGCCTAAATCTCTGGGAATAAGAAGCATTTGATGATTATGAGTTGAGTGATGGAAGCATCGTGACATCAATAGCTCCTCTACTATTAGTCTTAGTTTTTTTTTTATCATCATTGTTATCCTGTAAAAGTCATATGCACACATATATGAATAAGTTCACTGTACATTTAGAGCCAGCAATAAGAAGAGAGTGGAGAGAGATCGACTTGTACTAGAGTATTATTGGTTAATCCCCAAAATAGATTTGAAAAGATCATGAGGTAAGTTTTCATGTTCTTCTCATCTTTCCTGCAAAAAATACGTTCCCAGCTAGCAAAGTCAAAAGACGTTGTTATAATTCTCAAAGGTAAATCCTATATATACTTACCCAACAACGCACCCTATGAAAGCAATAACATAGTTTCTATTGCTTGCAATAGACAGGATGCATCATTGTACATGATTTTCATCACCCTATTACTATTTTGGCAGTACCTGTTATTTCTTTATTTTATTTTTATTATTATCACTATTATTTGTTTTTGGTGGAGAAGGAGGATGTCAATACCAGGGTGGAGTAGCGGAGCTATTAATTGATTCAGGTAGGTAAGAGTACTTCCCCTTCTCATTCTCCTTTGCTCTTGCAGCTGCTGCTGCTTCTGCAACAGATCTCAGTTAGAGATTAATTAGTAAGAAAAAGGTCGATTAATCTAGAATAAGGTGCCAAATATGCATGTGTACACGTGTGTGTTCAGCCACGCTTTGATGTTCTTTCTCATCATGGGATTTCTCATTAACTTATTTGTATCCTGGCTATACATGATCAACACCAGTTAGACTGGACTAATAATGCAGCATGCAAATTATGATCTAATGATCATTTCAATGAAATTATCAATTTTACTGATTGAATGAAAATATTAGTCAAGGAAATTTGGGTGTGAGGCATGTATGAAAACAAATTTTGTTAATATATACCTTGTATGAGTTCTGCATGTTTCATGTTTCTGTACTTCTGTTCATAGAAAACCTCAACCGTGAGAAAAAAAAAATTATAAAAGATTTGAAAGCCTGTAATCAACCCAGTTGAACCTCCTGCCAAAAAGAAAGGGCTGGGGATAGTTCAAAACCGAAATCTACAATAATGGCTTACCTGAAGATGGCTTTTTACATGATTCATGGTGAGACCTTCAACATTCATGATCCTCAACCTCAAGGCTTCTTTGGAGTGGCTCCTGAAATTGGAAAAGATAGATAAACAAATAAATAAACAAACACTAAATGTTGGGAGAGGCTAACATAGAAATGAGAGAGAGGTTAGATAATCACTGTCTTCTCCTCCAAGGATATCAACTGCATGCACAAAACAGCGGTGGAGAAGAGGTGTCCACGAAACCGAGGTAGTTCGGAGCGAACATAAGGTCTAACCATAGCAGTTAACTGGCCAGTAGGTCTCGGCCTTTCAGCTGGCAGTTGTTCACCATTAAGCTCCCTTTCACTTGATTCAACCTTATTGGTTGCCATACTTGGAGACTGAGATGCTTTTTAAAAAAAAAATTTATTTTATCAGGAGAGATTGAGCTCGAGAGGGGCAATTGCAACATACACAGGAAAATAGAATAAATACGGAAGGTGACCTCTTTGCTCATTTTGTCGCTGTGTCCTTTGGAGGCAGCTTTTCTCATTCCCAAAGAGACACTTCAGTCATTAGATTATGGTTTTCACAGTTTCACTTGTAAAAAAAATTAAAAATTAAAAAAATTCTCAGCCGGTTGTACTGCCTTTATGATTGGGTGAAAGTGAAAGAAGGTCATATACCGTTCATTTCAACTTCAAGTTCTAGGTGTTGATGCTGTCAGTTTCTTACCAGGGTCGTTTTCTATACATTCTTTATCAACCCGACTACCCGGCACTATCCAAAACTAAAAGAGCTTGGGAAAGGTATCTAGGTGAAATTTGATCCACGAGAAAGAGCAAGTAAAGCAAACGTTATAAGAAAGAAAATTAAATGGGTTGACACAAGAAGCCAAAGAACACTATGCAAAAACTATGCATTCTCAAAGAAACATCCTAGAGACTCAGTAGTCACTAGTCAGGCCTTGAAACAATCAACAAACTATCATGTGTGGGTTTGATGCTGGGAACATAAATTGCTTGATGACACTCCAGAAATCTTGACCATAGGAACTGCAATATGCAGCTTTTCTTCTGTGTGTGATCTTTTGGTCAAATTTCTTATGTATTTCGAATTTTTTGGTAACAGCATCAAGAGGCGTGGTTTTTGTTGTTGCTGCAAGAAAGCGTGGCTTAGGGTACATTCTGGAGGAAGAAGAAGATTAAGTCTCAGATGTAGAGTAACTGCGAGGCATACATTTTGTAAATATGGGGGTGGAATAGAGAACAAATTCACGAAGTGAGGCGGGAGTTGTAGAATTTCCTGCGTTTCTTTTCTTTTGTGGTATTTAGAAAAAATTCATAGCGTTGTTTAACAGTGGAAACAAAGTACATGTAGATCTCAACCATACTAGACAGTTATCGGTCATTGTAGCCATTTTAGGGTTAGGGTTTAGGTCAAGGGCAATAATCCTGCTGAAAACCAGGAAAGACGTTATGATGCAAAATGCTTGAATCATTTTGTTCCATTTGAATTAATTGGTCACGAGTATAGATGATTAACATCTAGTAACAGTGTAAACCAGAAAAGCTTAATAACATGGGCACACGAAGTGCTAAAGCACATGGAATTTAAAGTCCCTTAACAATATGAAATCGCCATCTTTCCGTAATATCCAGAAAAGCTTGAATCCAGCCTCAGAAATGCATTATGATCTACTTGTCTCAACTTCTATCACTGGGAAACCATCTTCAAGATGAACAAGAAATGGCCATCTTCCCCTAATATCCAGAAAAGCTCAATCCAGCCTCAGAAATGCATTATGATCTCCTTGTCTCAGCTTCTATCACTAGGAAACCATCGTCACGGTGAAAGCTTGCCAGTCAAGTACTTGCCAATCCTAGAATTATCCGATAATAATTCTGGAGTTTTTGAAGGGTTAACTCATTTAAGAGCAGATCCAGTTCCTAGTAAATTCTTCAGTGTCAAGTCTTTCCTCGTGGATGTCTTTCTCATTCCAATTGAAAACCAAATCAGCCTAGAAGGTTCAGACAATAGGGCTCACTTTACAGACCTCGGCATTGAACCCACAATCCATTAAAAGCAATAGCCATGCTCGCTGCTGTTCAGAGAGTCTATCCCTGGGGCCTTTAACTTCAACAAGCTTCGCTTCACCTCTGTATTTCCCATGGAAGCGCCACAGAAGTAAATCTGGCATTCCACTTGACCAACTACGATAATCTTGTGCAAGATGTCGACAAAATGCAGCCACACATGGGCCACCGATGCATGTAACAGCTGCCCGAAGCTCAGAGAGGGAATGTCGCCCCCAGTTAACTCCTCGACATGCTGTTCCCTCATGTAACTCCCATGAAGTGATGAGAATCTCTTCAGCCATGCCATCAAGAATTTTCTGTAGGTGAGACTCGATATGGTTCTTTCTCACTAGATAAAAGCTATCAGTCTCTAAATCCAAGGGAGCGGTCTGCAAAATGAAGTTCATGGTTTCTAAATCTATTGATGGGAGTAAGACCTATCTATTGACAAAAGACCATATGTAATTAATAAAATAAAGATAAAATAAAGATAAAAAATATATATAAAAAAAATACAATGTTACTGGAAAACAAGTTTATTTCAAACTAGGGACAAAACGATCACAACGTACTGGAAAACCATATTAATACATAGACCTTCAATAACAGCAAGGACTGGGCATCTTATAGTCAAACAACTGAAAAGTGTTTATGCCCAGGACCAAATAAGTCCTTATCTTTTTGCACTGTATGTAGATAAGATTGCATAATTTATATGCGATCATGTGTATACCAGATCAAATTATAATATGGGGGACGAAATTGGCACCCCCCTTTTTACAAACCACCTCCTGCATGAGTAATGCATATAGAGGGGTGTGGTTTGTTAAAAAGGCAGTCTTAATTTCACTCCCCTATAACATCTATATGGGATGATGTGCTAGGAGCTCATGATTCTTATATGACATTATAGTTGATGAAAGTAGTTGATAGTTGATGAAAGTAGTTGACATCATAGTTAATCTAATACTAAAACTATGGAGGTAAAGCTACCATAGCGACTAAGGGCTTTACTTTAAGTACCGACAAGAGTATTGGCAGTGGTGGTCCACAGAATTATTGATACCATTGTCTTATGAATATGTATGTACGTCCGAATGTACATAAGTTAGCAAATCAAAAAAATTAAGAGTCGAAACCATGCCTGAAATCTGGTGCGGAAGACATTTGGTACATTGGAAAATATAATATCCCACATAAGAAGTCCAAAAATAGTCAACCAAATGCCACTCTCTGTATGAACACCCTGCCATCCACCTTCCTCGGCATAATATTGCAGAGCTAGCTGCTCTACACCGCATTGCTCCCCATCTTCTCCATAAAACCTGCTCTTTGTGCCAATTGCACAATTTAAAGGTCTCCCTGGAACATTTACCTAACTTGTTGAACAGAAGACGTGAGTAGGAAAACTTATATCATAAGATGTTAAGAAATTAGGAAACATATGTTACACTTAACTTTACAGTTATAGAGAGATGAAACAATTACCTCCATGATCTTCCTCTTGACAGACTCTGCAAAACTAGGAGTTTTCCATCGCCTCGGTGGTTTTCCCAAGCGAAGGACTCTCCTTTGAAGTGCCACTCTTGAACCAGCACGCACCCATTCATCTAGTAACCCATTTTCAGCAACCAAAAGGCTCTCATTCAGCTAGCCCATGTGCTCCAAATCAATTGATAACCGTAGTGTCCAGTATCCTCTTCTACCATCACGAGTGAAACAATTCAGCAGCCTTTTCAGTAAATAGATAGCATCATTGTACCTGAGTGGAAAAATAAGCTATTCAGTGTGCTAAACAGATTATTTTCACATATGTAATTCAAAGACCCCTACTTTATCCCCTATGAACACGCTTTTCCAGCATTTCAATTGGCAAACCCAAACTAATTAGCAGCAATCCTCCAAACATGTATGGGTTAGTGACGCAATGAGATTGGCTATTACTAGAGAATATAGCCGACTGAAACTCAATGATATGAGCAAGCATGTATACATGTTCTCTACGAACATTATTTGGTCATTTATGGTGACAACCATGACCTTTAAAAATACATTCAAGTTACTTTTACAGAAAGTACCATATGTTCCAATAGGAACCTTATTCTAGCTCATATTATTCTACTTCCCACCTACAGCATTGAGATTAGTCTCAAGTTCTTGATTCACCTTAGTAGCTCCTGCTTTAATTGTTCAGTGTTCTCCTTTTGAACAATACTAGTGGCTCTAAATATTAACCTACTGGACTTTCCCAACACCCCATACTTCCAACCTTAGACCATCTATAACCCAAAAAACATCACTGTGAGATCACTGCACCCTCATCCCAAAGAAATGAGGCTTTTTCTCCCAGGTTAAACCCTAACTCCAAGCCTGATTCTCTCCTTGTGCTGAGAATTAGATTGGAGTTTGTGAAAAGTGATGTCGCAGTTGGTCTTTATCAGTGAATGTTCTGTTCAGTTTCATGGCCTTATGACAACATGCAAATTTGTGGTGAGGTTTGCAATGTTTCTGGTAAGCATGGTTTTGAGATGAATCATCTGTTTATGTGAATACCTGTTACTTCCCCCATATTCCAACACAAGTAACCTAGGCAGGCTTTAAAAGGCTAGACCTTGGTCACGCTGGCATCAAACTTGTTCATTTAGTTATTAAAAAAGGAATTTCAATATATTGAGCAGAGAATGCCTCTAATGACAGTGACTGATTATGAAGCATGATGACCCAGTTTTACTAAAACCAAGTGATATCGAACAGGTTACTAACGGGTGTTTTCTCAGGGGTACTTGAATCCAAACCAGTACAGAGATAATTAGAGGCACCCTCCCCATCAAAAGCATGAAATTCGTTTTGATAAACAAATAAGGGAACACATTTCAAGGTGCAGTGAATATGCCACAGCCTGTCAAAGCCACCTCTTCACTGAGGAAGCTGGCGAATACATCATATAAGTACATGCATAGCACAAAAATAGATGCCTGATCAATCAAGACTGCTTAACAGAATCAAGATGTAAATAAAGAGACATAAAGCTGAACAGATCATTCACCACACTAAAACCAACTGCCAAATCATTTTCCACAATCCATACCACACATGGGAAGACCTTGAAGTTAAAATATACATGATCTACTTCTAGTTCAGGCAGCTTATATTCAGATATCATTATTGGTGTGTGAAATGAATCACGTAGCTTATCTTTGCTTGTTGCAATAGAATCTTCATAGCCAATCCCTACAGCAGTCATCTGCCTTTGAATACCAGCATTCTAGAAACTATCACTAAAATCAGGACTTCCTATTCTGTACTAAGAGCAGTCAGTGGACAAAAGACAAGCATGTTTTGGAAATAAAGAACCAACAAAATCCTAATATGCCAAAAAATAACATTTACACTACAGTAACATTAGTTCCCAAAATCTATAAAGGATAATTGCTTGTATACCGCACTTTTTTCCTTTTTATGGCAGATATGATGAGTTGCAATGTCAGTTTTCTTTAGTTCAAAGTGTGCAGTGATTCTAATAAGACAACGTGCATATGAGATCACAACTTTTTTTTTTACATAAAACAATAATGAGTTCTGGCTACCACATGCATAGTGCATAAGATTCCATACCATGCTAACTAAAACGATAGAGACTAATATATAATTTGCAGCAGAAGCATCGATATGACCAATGATATGAAATTCCAAGATGCATACCTATGCTCACGCTCAAGAAAAGAAATTCCTAGTAAAACCACTTTTGAGTAGACAAATGTTGCTGAAAAGTGGGAAAGGAATGGAGCCATTGATTCAGAGGTCAAGGATTGAACCGGATTGGATAAATGGGAATCAGCTATCTTTATGCACTTTAAGACTAATCCAGTGTTGCTTCCATCAAGAGCTTCATCAACTATTTGTGCCACTTCAATAGCCTGCAAAGCAAAACCATTATATATAGTAAAGGCAAGCGTGGGCATCATTACTTTTGCACAAAGATAAAAGGACACCTCTTCATAGCCAAGCAAATCATCTCGAGCTGAGAAAATTTGTTGTGAGACTATGCACTTGTAAGTTGGATACTTGACTATTCCCAAATCCACCAGTAGAAATGCTGAGAGATCATGTTCACCATTCTGGAAGAAAAGCCTCTACATAGAACGGGAAAAAAATGAGAAGAAAAAAATTAGTGTAAGGGAACTTCCTGATTAAATCAAACATTAGATGTAACAAAAGCACCTCAGCACGCCAGATAAGGGACTTCGCATTTGAAGATATCCTAACACAGGATCCTGTTCTGTGCAAAACCATACTAGGTAGTGATGGGATGCACATTAGCAAAACACAGGAAAGAACTTAAATACAATAATGAAGTAACATTATTTACATATCAAAAGGATCATTAACAGAGAAATATATATACCACAAATCTTCATCGTAAGAAGATATAAGAGATGCAATGAGATCCTGCTTTCTTAGGCCACGTTTGCAACTCTGTAGCCTCAGTAGAAGCACAGAATTAGAGCAAACCCATCAGATAACGAAGAAAGAAAATCATGAGACCACATTCCTCTCAAAGAGCAGTAGCATGTGAGTACATTATTTCAAGGCAAAGCGTTCATCAACACAAGAAATTGCTCAAGATACAGCACTAAACATCCATAAATGTTCTGTACACACAAACAAGTACACATGAGTGCACACAAACACTGTTATGTGACATAATCTAACAGTGTGAAGGAAATGTTTGACCCGTATCTGTCCACACAGTAGCTCTTCATGTGTAGTCATCGAAAGCCAATTCATCACTTTAGGAGCATAAACTAGGGAAGCAACCAAATTTAGAAAGATCCACCCGAAATGCTCCACTCAATGAATTAAGTCAACAAGGAACAAAAGATTCCAAGTTCAGTGACATGCTTAGCAAAAAATTAAACCAGAACAGTTCTTATTTCTTTAAACAAAATTAAGAGAAGTTGATACAGAACCTAGATAGATTGAACTTGGAATTTTTTGTTCCTAGTTGACAAAATTAAGAGATGTTTGACCCGTATCTGTCCACACAGTAGCTCTTCATGTGTAGTCATCAAAAGCCAATTCATCACTTTAGAAGCATAAACTAGAGACGCAACCAAATTTAGAAAGATCCACCCGAAATGCTCCACTCAATAATTAAGTCAACTAGGAACAAAAAATTCCAAGTTCAGTTCCTTGGCAAAAAACTTAAACCGGAACAGTTCTTATTCCTTTAAACAAAATTAAGAGAAGTTGATACAGAACCTAGATAGATTGAACTTTCTAGTTTGGCTATAACCTTCTTTTAGAGAAATCAAACTAGAGAAACAGCACTGTAGGTTAAGTTTGAGGCAGTATATTTAAGTGAACACTCCCCAAAATTGTAAATAGTGGTGGTTGAGGTGGTTATTGCAGGTTTCACTTAAAGTGATTTAAAGTACATATGCAGAAACCAATCTCAGTCGGATAATATAAACTGTTGATGGCCCTGGGCATCTTTCCTTTACAAAATACTTGAATTCATTTTAACATTCCAATACTGTCATATAGAGTTCAATGAGATGATCTCTAAAAGAAAGTCTGCAAACATGATGCCAATAGATATATTTTAGATGTCAACCTGCTTAAGGATGCACAAGATTTCACGTAGCTCAGATACAGTGAGCAAATCCAAAATCTCCTTAATACAATCATCAGATAGTTTATTTGTAATTTCAAAGCAAGATGCATACCCTGTCTCTGCAATATCACAAACAAATTTGCCATCAACCTTAATCTGAATTTTTGAAACATACAGAATGTCCAACTGATAGTATTCTATTACCAGATAGCTCTTTCACTGCTTGTTGGGGATCCAGTACTTCTGGGTATGAAATAGCAGACAGCCGAAACCATGGGCCTGACCAAGAAAACCACCATAATAAATTCATGCAAATAGTTGATCTGTTGGTATAGCACAAGGATGTATATTAAAATTAAAATTTCATATTAAAAAAAATAGCCTTTTCTTATCAACCAAATCTTATAGACCAGTCCTCTTTTCAGCATTTAAATGACCATGATGACAGCCACTCAAATTATACCAGGTTTACATATCATATAAGTGATATAACACAAAAGTTACACCCTAACAGAAGGCAACTATGAGACACACTCTAGGCCTCCAAAAGGTGTGATTTCCTCAAGAATATGAGATTAGGAGACTTAGGAATAGTACTAAAATTTCATATTCTCCCATAAGTGAAGTTTGAACAGCATTTACTATGTTGGATAGGAAAGTGAATGTTTTGTGATGGCCAGCAAAACCAGGGCATACACCAGAAGCCACAATGTACATAATATAAGGGTAGCTTATGTGGTGCCGACTACTGTAAGAGAAATGGGGACACGATTTTCCATAAGCTAGCCTTTTGAAAAAATAAATAAATAAATAAAAAGGGCTAGCTTATAGACAACCATGTCCCTGGTTCTCTTACAGTATTCAGCAGAATAATTGAAAATAAAAATAATACAACCATGCCTGTAATAATCATGATCTGGAAAGTACAAACCTTTCCGTGTATAAAGCCGAACAAATAGCCTCTGACTATCATCTGACATCGAAGTAAACGACTCTGCCAAAATGATACATATAACAGTCATAACTTGTGAAAAAGATTAAAAGGAAACTATAGGAATATCACAACACAAGCATTTGAATACATACCGATGAAATCCTTTTCATCATCTGTCAAGAGGTGAGAACTGTTTCTCAAAACCTCACGTATGAAAACACAAAAGTTATCCTGATATTTTATTGCACTCAGCGGACAGGACTTTGTAGATTCAATTACTTGCTGAGCATTTCTAGATAAACATCTGAAAACCTTGTCATCATTAAAGTCCTTATCATCACTGGTCTTGTGACACACTATCTGTATTGGGACAACATCAATAGAATGCTTGGGAACAGAGGTAACGCATCCCTGAAAGGAAACCCACAAGAAAATGAGAATGGAAACTATTATCCAGAGTAGGTAACGGGTAACTATTTTACAAATTTTGACACAATATGGAATTTCGGAAGTGAACCGACAGAAACATATGTTTTAAAAATCATATATATCGTAAAATAGAGTCGGAGAATCACACTTCACAAGTTATGCATATTTCATAATTTCAACACTCATTTGTTCCTCAAAATAATTAGCCTCATTAGTGGGACTCAAATTTTAACAGTACACTTTAACGTAATATAATAGTAATAAATAACAAAATATTAAAATAAAATAGTTCATCAAAATATTCATGATGTTCTTTTATTTAGCAAAATGAATAACTAGAACCAGAGCGTGTAAGACCCAAACATCATCTGCAAAATAAGACTAAGCAAGCAAGTGCATGAGGGGTTTATATAGATGTGTATCCAGCTTAAGAAATATCACCTCAAAATTTAGACTATACTGGTCTATCAGAGGAGACAAATACTCAGCTAGCTTGCGAGGGAGAAAGCCAAGCATTTTAAGGCATCCCGAATCTGAATAAACAACCTAACCGAAGAAACATGTACGCCTTTAAATCTAAAGTAAAAGATGAAATCAAATCGATAGTAAAAGAAGCATGCGAAAGGGAATGAACCTTGATAGCATTAGGATCCTTACATTATCAGGATCTCTTGAGAGATAAATGCTTGCACCAAGACATAAATCATTTTGATCACCAAACCTGCGGCCAACAATAAAAGTTTCAAGAATCACCCCATATATGTCGTCCTGAGTGATGGTCACATCAAAATCCGGCACCTCACTGATCTCGTCCTTATTGATTGGCTCTCTGGATGGACTGTCAACCTGATTTTGACTTTCGTCAACAGCCCTCAAATTTTGAATCTTCGACACTGGGCAGAAGTTCAGGTCTAGAAGTGTGCGCTGGGTTAGCTTTCGTTTGGTTCCTCTAGATAGACACTCATCTGCAAGAAGTATCATGATAGAATTCTTGAGTCCCATTCAGAAACCTAAGCTATATAAATCCAAAAGAAATACCCAGATGAGAATTGATGGTGTTGTTTTGGGCACTGAGTTTGACGCTGCAAACAGGGCAAGCAACGGAGCCCACCAGTGTGTTTTCTTGTTCGTCTTGATTTGAAGAGCCTTCCGGGGACACGAGTCTGCCATTTGGATCGATATCCAGATTCAATAAGCTCTGCAGTGCAAACACCACAATTGGGTAAGAAAAGAAAGAAATGGGTTGAAAGAAGGAAAATTGAGGTTGAAGGTGGGTTAATTACCTGGGTGGTGGTAGGGGCAGAGAGGAGTGAATGACGATTGGGAAGGAAGCGCCTGCGTTTGCCCACCAATCGGCTCAAGCTTTCTCTTCCCTTTAGCATTTTCGATTTGGACCCCTAATCTCTCTCTCTCTCTCTCTCTCCCGCCAACTGTCTTGTCTTCCCCTTCGAAATGTTAGGTCTCTGCTGCTCTATACTTACACTGTTACACAACATTAATTAGGGTATTAACAACATTTTTCGACCATATACTTGTATCTGTTTTATCATATAATAAAGTAATCTTTTGGGGAGTAAAATTTGCACACTCTTTAGCTATTGAAATTCCCAATTTACCCTTAACTTCTTTTCATCTTCCTCAGTTGTCTTCTGTTTGAGTGTTTGATGAGTAAACTGTGTCCTCTTCCCTTGTCATGCATCTCTTATTATGATCAATGGGTAATGAAAACCATAAAATCTCATCAATCACAGAAATGGTTATGGTTAACACGTTATCACCATAATCTATTGTATTTTTTTCCTTTTTATCAAGTATGAACTTCATTACTTAACTGAAGATTCACTTGTTGTTTATATTTTGCGGCATAACTACATTTTACCGAACCGAAAACCATTATACAGCATGAGCTCATGAATAACCAAAGTAGTACGCAAAGAGCATTACTTTAGGGATGAAAGAAAAGATAAAAAGAAAATCTAAAAAAGAAAAGTAAACCAGAATTCAAGCATCCCAACACCAAAAAGAAGCAAGAATTCAAACAAATTAGGGAACTTGATGATACAAATCATGCAACTAAGAGAGTAAACATGAACAACAGTTGAGAAAAATCTCCAAATTATAGCAAAAAAACAGTTTGAATGTGTACAAGTTTGAACCTAATATTCAAGAAACAAAGAAGAATAAAAATAGATGTGAACAATCAGAGAGTGAAAATTGAGAATCAGATCGAGATACCTGTTAAAAGAGAATAACAAAAAGAATTAGATCTCGCAGGAGGGAGTGACATCTGCTGTTGGCCTGAAAAAAGGGTCACAAAGCTTGAAGAAAGAGTGATAATGTGTACATTCTAAGTGGTTTCATTCAACCATTCCCAAGAAGGGAGAAGGAGAGAAATCACACCCAAACAGACAAGCAATCTATTATATCAGAAGCAATGCATTGATGTAACAAAGTACTCCACATTTGAGAGAATCAAAACTTGGGTGTTTTTAGATTTTATATGCAATTGTCATGGCTCGAGTGTTTTTCAATGTCAAAGAACAGAGATTGCCTCCTCAAGTTGCATAATATAAAAGATTGAACAACTTTTTTCTTCATTATGTTAGTTATTGTGGCTTTATGTTTCTTAAAGGTGGATGTAAATATGAACTTAAAAGAAGAATACAGACCTAGATGCAAAGAGATGGAGAGTAGTTATAAGGGGTAATTATGGAAATAAAAATAATATAATGAAAATGGGAGTGCAGTTTGCAAAAAGGGGAGTACAAATGTGACTCCCCTTGTTTTTATCATATAAATAAATGTAATGTTGTTTGAGAAAATATAAATAAATGTAATGTTGTTTGAGAAAAACAATAGGATTGAGTTTCGCAAGCACTTTGTTGAGTACTTATGGTGACATTCCTTGGATTATGTTAGGGCTATGGCTCCAAACTAATTCTTCTTGATTTTGGATTACTTTTTCAGTAAGACCTTGGGGAAACTTGCTTTAATGTACCTAGAACTTGTGTTGTGGGTTGAAAGAAACTGGTTCTTGAGAGTGCCATTGAGATATTGTTTAAAGATATCCGTGAGTGGATCAATTCAAATATTTCAAAGAGTTCGAGGCTTTGAGACATAGGGTCATTTGAAAATTTTCGGTTAAGAATGTGGGTTATAAGGTTGTAATCTTCTACTTGTCTAGTGGCTTGTCTAGTGGATCACCATCATCATCACCCAGGAATGTAGTTGTTCTATTATTATTTGCATAAGTTTGTGATTACTGTCATCATTCGGTTTCAGTCTTGGGCTCAGAAGGTGACCCAAATTTCCTAAAGATTCTTGGCAATTCTCGGCTAGGGTGAGCAACTCTCTCTCTCTCTCTCTCTCTCTCTCTCTCTCTCTTTCCCCTCCTTCCCTCCCTATCAGGGTTTTGTAGTAAAACGATA
Organism: Rosa lucieae; assembly: GCA_024704745.1. Classification (NCBI taxonomy): domain Eukaryota; kingdom Viridiplantae; phylum Streptophyta; class Magnoliopsida; order Rosales; family Rosaceae; genus Rosa; species Rosa lucieae. The sequence goes on from JANPXK010000653.1 coordinate 42,687, forward strand.
TTGACAAATGAAGGTTCCAATATTTATGGTTCAATTGATGTCGTTGGTGGATTTCGCTAGATACTTTGATGGCGGAGTTAAAGTGGGATCCACCCCTATTCTCATACTAGTATATGTTAGTAAATGCAGTACACAACTATTGGAATCAATCCCTCAATTCTCACACTCATTCCAAATAAATAAACGTCTCATAGATATGTAGAGAATGAGGTACATTTGCCAAATTTTCTGGCAATTTTTTGTAGAGAATGAGCTTAACAATATTGAGACTTCGAAACGAACATTATCATACAAAATAAACACATAAGAGATCTTAGTGTCTCATAAACTAAGAGAAAAGTTTGTCCAATCTCAACATTAAAAGGAATATTTGTCACAATCTCAAACACTAAAAGAAAAACTTGTTATAGAAATCATTTGAAAAGTATGTTTTGCCCAAGTTTTAGTGATGCTATTTGACATATTTTTTTAGGCATTGTTACTTTGAAACTATTTGCCACAATGATGCGAAGATGTAGAGCATTAGGGATTTATGCAAGAGTCTTGTTTGCTTTTTATTGAAATTTTGTCGAAAGTCAAATTCTTTATAAAAAAGACAATGAAAAGTTCTCTTGAAAATATGCAAATATATCGTGTAGAATTTATAATTGCATCACAATTTTCTCTGAAATCAGAGTTCTCAAAAATTCAAAAAAAAAATATACAAAAAAAAAATAGCATTCTTTATTTGTCTCTCACTTTATCTATAAAAATATACACAACATTGCTATAAATATTGTTCAGACTAAATAAAGAGTTCATAATCATCAACAAATGTTGGACCATATTTTATTTCCATATTTACCCCTAAAAACAATGAAAATAACTCATCTCAAAGTCCAATTTCATTGTTTTGTAGGAAATCATGACAAGAGGAGAAAAAAGTTAATTCCATGCCGAGAATGTGGGATTGAGAAAAGAATGAATAAAGGCAAGGAAAATGAATTTCAAATACGAATTTAAGATTCGGCAAAATTTCCGATGCACCACCGCTACCGACCACCACACTCCTATGGCTCTATCACTCACCATGGGATCCACTTTAGTTTTTCAAGTCAAAGACTTGGTCCATCATCTCATATCATGCATTTCATCCATTTAACCATCATTTCCCATAACTAAATCCAAAAATTTTAGTTTAAAACCAACCACCACTTTTTTCCTCTTTCTCACTGTATCTCTTCTCTCTAAATTGGTCACAAAAGTCTTCTCATAATCACAATAGTTTGGTGTTAAAGGATATCACCAAATTTTAGTTTTTCTATAATACTCATTCAAACACACTTTATTAACTTTCTTGACTTAATATGTTCTAAGGATAAAATTGTTAAAATACCATCAAAATAAAAAATAAAACACACACAAAAATTGCTATGCCTTAAAAACTATTCACTAAATCATGTATTGCACAACCTAGATAATTTCATTCTCTCAATATTTTCCTAAATAAGACAAAATGAGAAAGTTATATATATATATATATATATATATTATTCTTAAACGCATAGCGCACATGAGTTTAGTACACACACGTGTATCTGTATGTGTATCTGCGAGCGCGCGCGTGTGTTTGTAGTATTAAATGAAAGCCCAATCTTCATCATTATTTTTTCTTTTTGCTAAAAGCCTTGAAATATTAGAGGCCCAAAAAAAATTGCTTACATTAAGTTAGTCTATAATATATAAGACCCTCATGCCCGCGCTATGCGTGTAAAAAAACGCTATATATATATATATAATTCCGTTCTGACTTAGGGGGGTGTATTCAATCCAGATTCTAAATGATTTTAATTGATTTTTTATAATCCGTGGATTTTCGTAGATTCTACAGAATCCGCGGATTGTTTTAATTCCATACGGATTTAAACAGATTTAATGTATTATATTAGCAAGATTTGTTTAGATTTGTTTGGATTTCATAAGTACATGGATTGTCCTTAAATTGAATAAAGAACATAATGGAATACTATAATTTTTTGGACAAACATAATACAATAATTATTATAACTTGAAAAAAAAAGTTCCATAAAAATAAATTATGTATGTCAAAATAGATTAGGAAAAATGTAAAGACAACCAAAGGAATAAATTATGAAAAATGCAAAGGCAATTAAAAATGTACATTAGAAAGCTGCTACTCATCCATTCCATTCCATCCACTTCATTATCATCATAACCTTCTTGTTCCCCGTCATCCATATGTTCCTCATTATTCTCATTCTCATTGTCTTGAGTATCATTGTTATTCTCTTGACTTCCATTATCATCATTTCGCGGTCTATCCTCCCACATAGCTTCAGCAATAGTAAGCCTCCAAGCATTGTCTAGTTAAGCTGATATTTTTGAGAAGTTTAGAGTTCAAATAAATACTAATACGTTGTATATATAAACTTGTAATCGAAAATAGTTTTATATATATTGAAATCTGTTCGAATTTGAATTTCAAATGGTGTGGTTATCAAATCAATCCAATCTGACAAGGATAAGGAAGTTATGCAGCAGTTCCTTAATGGATGGAACTGCATAACTGTTTTGTCTGATATAAAGGATAAACAACGCCTGCATTGATCCCTGCTAGAGCACCACACCTCAATCGAATTGTCCCATTAACAATATGAGATCAAGGGTGAATCTAGGAGAAGAACAATGCAAGGAGCAGTGAATCTAGTTAGTATCTCTACAATCTCTTTATCTTTGATTTCAATTTATATTGCTTGGTGCGATATATATATGTACTTACTGTTTCATAGGATTGCAATATCTCACGCATCCTAACTTAGGATCAGAGCAACATATCAATCCTATTTTTATCATAGTTGATCTTATGTTCATGTTAATTTTCAGACATTAGGATAGATATAGGTTTGCAGTCCTAAACTAGGATGCGACTACAACAGCAATCCTAATCTGCAATCTGCAGTATATGTGTTTATATGTGCTTATTCTGAGATAGTTTATAGTACTCATTTGTGTAACTTCTAACAGTGTAGCACCAACAGTTGACCACTTGATTTAAGTTTAGAGAAAGCCTATATGCCTGGCAAATCATTGTGACAGTATGTAGCACTCAATGGATAACTACAAAGTGATACAAAATCATCAGTAAAGTCCGTCTCAACTTTGCATGAGCCAAATTGCACCGATCACAAAAACAAGATCCGTATTCTTTTCAGAGCAGCAACATATTTTGAATGCTAACTAACCCTTGTTGTTCTCATTGGTACAAATAAGGATAACTTGACTAGTTTCTAATAAGGACATCTCTCTTTCTATAAAGCTCAATAATCCAATACAAAGCCAAGCATAAATTTCAGCCTAAAAAAGAAAAAGCCCCAAAATTTCAACCACCAATATCAAACCCCTTAAGCAAATCAAATAAAAACGTTCTTTCAATGTCAAAAAGAAGAATCATTTGTCTGCAGAAACTTGATCAAAATAGCCAAAACCACTGCAATCAAAATTGAACATGCATATCAAAAATACCTTTTTAACAAGTGATAATTCCTACCAAGATTCACAGGTTGAGGTCAGCTTGAGGTCAAGTTGTCTTCTCTCTTTGTCAGTTCGTCTTCCCTCTTTGACGTCTTTTCATCTTCAGAGCGTGAGAGTGAAAAAAGAAAGACGTCAAAATCTCATGTCTAGAGGGTGGATTTCTGATAGGGTTTGGTATTTATACCAAGCACCTTAGAATCCTACAAAATCAAGCATCTAATAAAATCTTTCAAAATCGTTGGGCTTTTGAATACCACCAGATTTAAAAGGACTTTTTAAAATCTTGATTGAATACCACAAGATTTTAAAAGACTTTTAAAAATCTGAATTGAATACCACGAGATTTTAAAGGACTCTTAAAATACAAAACAATCCTATAGACTCCTAATTGAATACACCCCCCTTAATTAGGTGATATGATGAAATTATCTAGGACATGCAATTCATGATTTAGTGGGGAGAAATTTTATATACACATCCCAATCTACTTAATACACACTCCTATTTTTTCTTTTTTTTATACTTTTCTCCCTAAACTTCCTACTTTGCCGCTCTTCAATATATACAATTATACCTCTCCATATATTTTGTTCTCTTTAACACAATAATTTGCAGAAATCGTTGGAACAATTTTTTTTTCACCATTAAAAAACCCTCATGAAGAAAATTAATTTGAGAATGGATTAATGTCTACAATAACAAAGCCTATAAATTTTCCATGTGGTGGTATTTTATTTTCCAGTGCCAATTAAAAGAATGAAATGATCTACAATCTACAATATATGTGTGCGTGTGTGTGTGTGTGTGTACATATATAAATAGCATAGAATTTTATTAGTTTATATTGAACATGCAAATAAAGTGCAATGGATTAGACAGAAGATAAAATCCTTGTGAAATTGAATACATATTCATTAGAGAATAGACGAAAAGCAAATAGAATGCAATTGCCATTGAACAGTGTGGGTATATGATATTGTTCAAAAATTCTCAAATCCTTCTGGTACCTGGTTTGTGCTTTTGTCATTCTTCAACTCACATCTCTCAATTTGGTTTTCTTTTTTAGTTGCTGCAAGGATAATATAGGGATTCAATTTTTTCAAAAAAAAATAAAAATATTTGGATGTGTATTAAGTAGATTGAGTGCTCAGTGGTTAGAGCACCCACTACCTATGTACGAAGTCATGGGTTCGAGTCACCATAGGGACAGGAGTGAAACCATTTGATCCTCTTTAAAAAAAAAAAAAAAAAGTAGATTGAGGTGTGTATTTAACTCTTTAGTGGGTAGTTTTAAGCAATAACAGTTTTTTTTAGAAGAATATTTTCAAAAAAAAAAAATCAAATAACTAAGGGATGCTATAAGACCATATAATTAAGGGATGACTGCATGAGATATACCAATGGTAAAGACCAAATAGCAGTAGACACTTTTAAGATTCATAGCTGATGGAATCAGTAATATTTTCCAATAAAGAATTATGTAGGATACTCATAAAACAAGTAACACTACACATCAAGGTAACATATTACATTATCAGGCCATATTACATGAAAAACATTACTTAAATAAATAAAGCAAAAGATGGAATTCAGTTAGTTTACTGAACATAAAAATATTACTTTTATTTCGCGAATAGATCGTGGTATTTGATTGGCATCATTGTTGTCAAGGTAGGAGAGAAAGTGGTACATTGTAATTTGATAAATGAGTTAAGTCTAAAATTGTCTTTTTGCCATTAAATGGAGTGAGTGTGCACGCAAATCTGTCAGTGGGTAAGTAGGTTCCTGTTGGGCCAAATTTAGGCATTTGGTAAGGACACCAAATATAAAATTGGACATAAGAGGTACTATCGTAATTTAGCATTATGTCCACTGCCACGTCAACATTTAATGGCAAATTTGAATGGAGTTTGAAAAATTGGACGCAGTTAATTAAAATTAGGAGTGCAGAAGTGTTCTTGATGAAATTAGAAGAATAGGGACTAGCATGAAGATTTATCTAAAATTGGAGAAGGTAAACTGAAATTAACCCAAAAAATATATATATATATATATAGTATTATTTCTTACGCTTATAGCCCATGCATGAGGCTATATATATATATATATATATATATATTTCAACATTCAATTAATAGTTGTAATAATATTGATCCAAACCTAAGGATAAGGATCTAAATTATTGAGATGGCAACTTTCGGGAAGTTCGATGGGATCTTAGCAAGGAGCTGAAATGATTCTTTGCTACAATCCTTAGCCAATAGGCTGATTCGTACCTTATAATTCATTTAACCCTTGGATTTCTAAAGTAGTTAGCAAATCGTGTTGTGAAGAGTTTGAGGTTGCAGCTTCTATCTAAAAAGCTTTAACATTTGTTAAGTACGTTACATGCCTGTTGTTGAATCTCCAATCAGTAAACACCAAAGAGTCCTCTCTACACCATCTCAAAACTATCTCACCACATACATCTTATTCCTCCAATTTAACCGTCTCATCTGGCCCAACACTATCCATCTTCCCAAGCACAATAAAGACCATATGCTCAACAATATATTCAATTTTATTTCTTGCGAGGTATATCTTTTGCTTAAGCACCTAAAATAACGCATCCAATATGGTTTCATCTATTTGAGGAGAAATCCACATTTTCTTTACACATTCAAACAGAAGTAGTTTTATATTCCTCTGAGTGTACTCAGGCAAGTTTGGAATAAGTTATTCTTCATTGACGCCTTGTGTGCCAGACCAATGAAGTCTTTTTGTAGTATTAACTTGCCTTCTCAGCTCTTCTAAAAAGTTCCTATAATTCATCTATTTTTTAAAATCGCGAGTGCATACTAGCATATGGAACCTCCTCCATTCAAAAGACTGAAGAAAGTTTTGCATATTGTTGATTAGCAAAGCAAAGAAGAGGAGTCACAATGCACAACAGGAAGATGTGAATAAGAAATTTTAGTTTCTTGAAAACCAACCCCAATCTCCTCCATTCAAACCTCACACACTATTGATGGCACTTGGACTCTTATCCTCTCCAGTTCTCAATTGATAATTTACTCACCGACACAAAGCTAGGCTCATAATAATCACAATAATTCCACCACCACCATCTGCACATCATTATCAATGACATACATATCGATATCCACATGTATACGCAGTCTTTTTCCACCGGCATAAGAACTAGGTTTCTGTGCCACCTCAAGGACTTTGAACATTACTCTCTCTACCATGCAGCTACGCTCCTACAATGGGAGTTGCAATTGTCGAAGCATCTTAGATATGATTGTATCCATGGATGATGAGTTAGAGTCGTCAAGTTCTATTATAGTCATGTTCACGATCACGCGGGGGATCACATCGTCATCTAGGAGTTAGTATGCCTTGTCAAAGGTGACACATCTGATCACCACCTTGAAATTCATCAAGAACTTATTGGTGGTGCATATAAACTTGTTTTCTAGTTCAATGAGGGAAATAAGTATGTCGCAGAAAGTGTCGTACACCACTTCCCAGTAGTCACTTGTCATGGTCATGTTCTTAATTAGTTTGAACAAGAATACAATGTATGAAAATAAGAAAGATGAAAATTGATGTACCGGATGTTATGCTCTCTTTCACAAACCTTCTTCGCTCTCTTTCTCTCTCTATATGTGTGTCGAGCAAACATATCATTTGGGCAAAATATTATTTGGGCAAAAGAGAGTTGAGGTCAAGGACTAAAATTTCGACGATTGAGGAAATATCGACCCTTCAGAAAATGGAAATTTTGAGGAAATATCGATATCGATAAAAAATCAACAGAAACTATGAAAACCTGGAGAAAAACGTAAACATTTTAAATGAAAGTTTAGGATGTGTTTATTTGATCAATTATATACTCTATGTCCAAAAAATATATATAGCAAATATTATTAGGATAGTATATAGAGTCATAAACATTTATTGAAATTCAATTTAATGATATTTATAATCTTGATACTTTACTAATTTTCATACATAACATTGGTAGTTTTTTTAGATTCAAAGTATTTAAAATAATAAATCTGATTAATTCAAAGAAAACAAACAATTGGAAAATAGAATCATCAAAAAAAGCTTTTTTTGATGAGATTATAGAGAACTATATATAAAAGATATTGAGTTAACAACCAAATCCTCTTCCAGGCTTCCAGCAGGATTGGTTGAGACGTGGAATTATATGTCTTGTCCTTGAGGCCAAGGTTCGAATCTCCTCCAAGTTGGTGTTTTCCCTTTTTCCATTCAGAATTTGAATCCAATTTGGTCAACTTGGGCTGTCGGCCCACGACACGAAGATGACGAGAATTAGTGATTTTCGCCCAATTTCGCGATATTTCCTCAAATATTACGATATATCAAAAATTTCTTATGAAATTATCGTGGTATATCAAGATAATTTCGCTAACCCAAAAAAAATGAAATTTTTGCCGATATTTAGGCAAAAATCTCGATTTTAAAGTCTTTGGTTGAGCTCTAAGGAAGACACACAAGAAGCCGAGAATGAAGTGGTGGATTAGTGGATAAGCAGGTGGCACAGAAGGCAGGGGCAAAACAGGAAACACAATATTCATAAGGAATTCACTTTTCATAAGGAGTTGGAGTTTTAGAGCATAGAATATTTCTCAATTGTAAAGACTTCGATTTAGGATGCCCCCTCCTTGGAATCTAAAAAAAAGTATAAATTCTTAGTTGACATATTTTGCATAGTCATTTCAATACCTCTACAGTAGATCCCATCAAGGAACCCTCCATTTAGGTTCAAACAATCAGCAATTTTTTGTTTACACGCCATGATCTATCCTTTGAACTTAGTCTCTGAAATATAAAAGAACAATCAAAGAAAGTCCCACATAAATGGAGATGAGACTTATTGCATACCTTTAAGAAACATTGGTTAACCCTCATTATGCCAAGTAGTTATCAGCATACGCCAGCAATGTGGCTCACTAACATGAAGCTCAAAGTATTTACGAAAAATTCATTTATAATGAAACAAAGACGAAGAAACCACTTGTCTAACCAGCAAGCATGGGAAAAATCTTGTATAATCTAGGAATGTACTGAAAAATAATTGTTTGGCACAAAAATTTTCATACAAAATATATTCCGAATAGTGTTGGACTTATCCCCAACATGTAGAGCATTATGATTTGAGGAAGTGGCAAAACCACTATAAAATCGAGTAAAAATTGCCGACGAATGTCATTTTTAGCAATCTTAGTTAATTAGTTGACCATATCTCTCATACTAACCACTCTACAGACAGGAGCCACATAAGCAAACCTAAATTGAATATAAATATTCACAGAGTTGATGAAGTCAATCACCTATCGAATGCTAGTGGTATCCAGGCCAGCGTCATGTCATACCAATGTAGTTATAAAACTTGCTTGCATGTAACAAGAGGAAGAACAGTGAGTCAACAAATGTCGCCACCAAGCATGATATCGCGAAAGATATAATTCATAGTTTTACACTTTTAGCTTCTGGATTCACGGGTCGCAAAGTATAAGCAAACAAAAAAGAAATATCTTTGGAATCAATCATTAGCATCAAGATTCGAAGTAATATGGGGCTCTTGATTTTCAATATAGAGAAAGAATGATTTAGATTATTAAACTACATGCTAAAAATAAAAACATTTTCACATTTCAAGTTTAACAAGGTCCTCTCTATATCCTACCTATATATTATATGAAAGCCCAGCCACCATTAGGAGTGAAATATTTATTATATAAATAAGATAAAAAAAATTATTATTATTGTATACAACAATAAAATAACTCAAAAGTCAAAGAAAAAGCTCTCATTTTGTTGACCTAACTAGATTAGT